>MNCI01010828.1:420550-474970 GCA_015680685.1 Gnetum montanum | reverse complement strand
CACTGGCTGTTGCAGCTTCACGAAAAGGTTTTTTTTGTTGTACATTAACCAATAACCTTTTATCCAGGCTATCAAGCTTAAATATCATCATGGCTCCAAAGGGAAAGGTAGTATGAATAATATAAGGTCCTTCCCACAAGGTTTGAAACTTTGTACATTGTGGTACATGCGTGGGATTCCAATAAAGGACCTTGTCTTCTGGTTGGTACTTAAACCTTTAGATTCTTAAGTCATGAGGCTATTTACTATGTGCCTTGTGTAACTCATTTAATGATAGTGCAACCAATCTATTCTCGTCTAACACGTTTAGAGTTGCTAACCATTATTTTTGTACTAGGTCGAGGTCCAGATGAAGTTTGCAAGCCATAGATAGTGTACAGAGCTCATTCTGCATGGGGAGCTTTGGAAGTTTTCTGTACACTAATTCATAGGGGGAGTAGCCTGTAGGAAGCTTCCAAGTGGAGCAGTACGCCTAGAGAGTGTTGTTTAGTTTCGTGCTCCAGTCTCGCCTAAATTTGCTAATTGTTCATGTTAATATTCTTGTAATCTCCCTATTAGTAACCTCGGCTTGACCATTAGCTTGAGGGTGGTAAGGTGTGGTCAATTTATGCTCAACCCCTAAGCGTTGCATCAGTTTGCGAAAGGTTGCACCCATAAAATGTGTTCCATTATCATAAATGAGTTCCCACGGCACACCAAACCTGTTAACGATTTGTTGTTGTACAAATTGTGCAGTTGTAGATGATGTGCAATTTCTTACTACAGTTGCTTCAGCCCACTTGGTTAAGTAATCAATAACAATGATGATATATGCTTTCCTATTGGACATCAGTGTAATTGGCCCCATAAAATCTATCCACCAGATATCAAAGGGTTCTAAAGGTTGAATCCACTATTGCTGACCCTCCATTCTAGTAGTCATTCCACCATCTCGTTCACACCGTTCACAGGATTGGGAAAAATGATGTGCGTCCCGGAATAGAGTTGGCCAATAATATCTTGCAAGCAAGACTTTTGTAGCCATTTGTCTCCTAGCATAATGACCCCCACAGGGGCCCTCATGAGCATCTTGGAGAACTTTCAATTGATCTTTATCGGGTACACACCATCGAACCAAGCCATCAGAACAAACCTTATAGAGTTGTCCTTTAATTTCCATGAAGTACTTGGTTTTTTGAAGACACCATTGTTTCTTCCTAAAGTCCAACCTCTATGGTGTTTGTTGGGAAATGAGATAGGTAAGAATGCCACTATACCAATTTATTTCCATGGGTTGATCATTTATTACATCGGCAAAGAGGGTTTCATTAGGAAAATTGTCAGATACAGCATATTCGTCCTCCTTGCTATCCCAACGTACCGAGATAAGTGATTTGGGACTACATTCTCAGTGCCTTTGCGATCTACGATTGTGAAATTGAACTCCTAAATAATTACTAGCCAACATATGATACGTGGGCTAACCTTTGGTTTGTTCATAAGGAACCTTATTACACTATGATCCGTATGGATATATACCTTGTAGCCCAATACATAATGCCTAAATTTTTCTAGTGCAAACACTACAACCATTAATTCCTTTTTCGTAGTCGTGTAGTTGAGTTGTGCACTAGTGATACTCTTACTGGCATAGTGAATGTAATAAGGTCATTTTTATTCATCTAATTGTGTCAGTACAGCTCCTAAGACGTAATTAGATGCGTCAGTCATGATGTGAAATGGCCTGGACCAATCAAGGGCTTTAAAATGGGAGTTTCTACAGGACTCTGTTCCACCAACGGCTTGGCAATTTTAGAGAAGTTCTCAATGAATCTCCTATAGTAACCAATGTGCCCAAGGAATGACCGAACATCTTTGATAGTTTCTGGTTGTTGGGTAATCCCTTGGATGACTTTAATTTTTTCCAAATCTACCTCTATTCCTGATTGTGAAAATTTGTGTCCCAGTACTACACCCTCTTAAACCATCAAATGGCTCTTCTGCCAGTTGAGCTTTAGGTTGGTTTCAACACATCATTTCAATACTTGCTCCAACCGGTCGAGGGCTTGATCAAAGCTCATCTTGTAAGTGGAGAAGTCATCCATAAAGACTTCTACTCTGTTACCTATTTGCTACTGAAAGATGCTTAGAACTAATCGTTGGAATGTGGCAGAAGCATTGCACAAGCCAAAAGGCATTTTTTTATATGCAAACGTTCCCCAAGGATTGGTGAACATTGTTTTGGCTTGGTCTTCTAGTGCGATTCGTATTTGGTTGTACCCACTATACCCATCCAGAAAACTATAGTAGCGATGCCCTGCTATCGTGTCTAAGACTTGGTCAACAAATGGCAATGGGAAGTGATCTTTGAAGGTTGCCATAGTCAATAGCCTAAAGTCTATACATACCCTCCATTTACCTCCTTCCTTTGGTACAATTACAAGAGGGCTAACCCATTCGCTATCAGCAATGGGATAAATGAACCCAGCCTTGAGAATTTGTTCTATCTCCTCTTTTACTATTTGTTTTAACTTCGGGTTCAATTGCCTCTGCAGTTGTTTGCGAGGTTTCATGGAGGGGGCCATGTAAATCCTATGCTAGCATATCCTAGGGTCTATTCTAGTTATTTCAGGGTATGACCAGGCAAAGGCTGTTGACCACTTATTTATTACCTTCAGCAAACTCTCTTTTTGCTTGGGAGCAAGCTTTGCGTTGATAATCACCAATTTTACATTTTTAAGGGTCGTGTATTCCAAATCAATGGGCAACAGTTTCAATTCTAGGGGCTCTTGTTTAAACTTTTCAAGAATCTCCAACTTCCCCCAGTTAATGCTTTCATGGTTAAGGACCGGAAGTTGGCTACGGACTTGCTCAAGTGCATCCATGCTTTCAACATAAGTGCTCATTATCCCCTTAGTCAGTTCCATGCATGTAGTTGAATCATTCTCTTACTTAGTCGTTAGCCATTGGGTGTTTTCTTGTTGTGTGGGTGCTACATATAGGCACTTTTGTATGTCGATGTCATGTGCACACTGATTGCATGCAGGCAACATTAAACTCCGCATTACCCATGATTTCTGCACACAATGACACCCTGTGTCACTATATGCAATGCATGGAACTTTCTTCTTCTCAATCATTCCAAAGGTATTCTTCTTAGATATTTCTAGGGAAAGATTGCAAATTCCTAGGTGCACGTCTACTATGCTTAGCCATGCCCTTCCCCTTATTATCGAGAAATCCCCTTTTTCATTGTTGATTTGGATCACTAGGAAATCAGCTGGATATGACCAACCACCTATGGTGGTGACAATGTCTTTAACCTGTCCCAAAGCAAACGGTGATAGAATGGTCATCCAGCTCTAAGAGAATATTGCTCTTCTTAAGTGGAGGCAGGTTCCAAGTCTTATACAATTCTTGTGAAATTAAGTTGACCCCGAATCTTGAGTCAACAAGATCCTTATGAAGTTCGTTCCTAGCGATTTGGAGATAAATCAGGGGGCTTCCTGGATCAGAGAATTTCTTGGGAAAGTGGCCTTCCTTGATCCAGTCGGTTACGGTATGTGTCAACATAACCATGTGCATTGGCCTCAATTTCTTGGTTGAAGGGTTTCCAGAAACTTTATTTGGTATGGAGGCATTTAGGTGTTCAATCGCTTGTGAAGGTGAGGGCTTGGTTGGATTGTTGATCCTAAAGAAAGGTCTTTTCGGCGTGTGATCATTAGCACCAACTAAGAATTGAGGATTGGGGGCCCTCGTGGTATTGGATTGTTGCGGTTGAGTGGGAATTACTCTGGGCCTTGTTGGAGCAGTTGGTGGTGGAGCTACCAGCGTAAGAGATGCGAATGGATTTGGAGAATAGCATGGGTATGGAACATTTCTTGGAGGAGAAGGAGTCCTAAAATACTCCTGAACTTGGTAGTAATGTGGAGGGTTTATGTGACCCATAGAGTCACTTGGAGAAATCGGATGCTACACATAATAACCATAAGGATCAGGCTACCAATAAGGGTACTATTTTGTTGGCAGTGGCATTCCCCATGATTGTGGGTATTGCCACTGTTGATGCTATCTGATGGGTTGTGGTGGAGTTCCACTTGGATAGTACGTCAGTGGTTGGTGGAACTGCCTTGGGTTACCTTGTGGATAAGGTAACCTGCGGGGTGTTTGCCGTTGGTTGAGTCTCAGATTAAGCGCATACACCCCAGACTCCTGTAGATGTGAGATAATTGGACAACATCCCTTAGGATGATCATAATGGTAGATCTCACATCCACCGTCATCATCTGTGTCTGAATCCACAACTTCATCAGAGATAAGATTTTTCCCTTTACCCTTGTTATGTGCAGGGCCTGAAAATTTCTGTTTTATTTTACCTTTGTCACTACTTCGTTCTTCCTTAGACTCTTCTACAATTTTCAAAACACTTTCAAGTATGGAGTCTAAGGAATCCCACAATTGGTCCATCTTAGCCAATACCTCGATTATTAGTTTTTGGATCGGCAAAGTTTTTCTATTCACCAACTCTTTGAGTGGTGACTCATCCTCCTCATCACAAAAGCCCATTCCCTTCTTTCGAAGAGAGGGATCGCAGTTATATTCTTCTACACTTTCCCTCTTACGTAGCTCACCTTCTTCGTTTGCTACTTGTTCCAACAAACGATGTACCTCATGGGCTCTAAGTTGTGATAGTCTCCCTTGGGAATAAGTCCCAAGGGTTCTTCTCGTTTCATGCCTTAGCCCATCCACGATGTGGCAAAGTTGATCCCGCTGATTGTATCCATGGCCCGGGCAACGATGTAACAATGTGTAGTAGCGGGCCATTGTAGCATCCAAGGGTTCATAAGTACCTTGTTTCCAGCCTTGGATCTACTTACGCAAATTGGACACTCTAGAGTATGTCTGATATTTATCGTTGAAGAGTTCTAGCATCGTACTCCACCTCTTGATGGTTTCCAGTTCTAAGGACCAGTACCAACTCTCTGCTTCTTTAGTGAGTGTCCTTAGGAATAACTTAAGCTTTTGCCACTCGTTCTCTATATTTTGCAAGGCGTAGGCATCATGGAATGCTTGTGAATGATGCTGTGGATCAGCGTTGTATCCCCCTTCAAAACCTGGGATATTGTTCATGTTTAAACGCTTGATCTGACTATCCTTTTGGTGCCTTGTTGGAATCCTAACTACCTCTTTTATGTCAAGCATACTCTGGGTTGCGAGTAGGGGCTCATCATGATCATCTCTTTCATGATGCCTGTGATGTCTACATTATTCCCTACTCTCCCTTCGTTCATGCCCTTGTCCTCTCTCTCGACTTTCTCTTCGAGGTCTCTCATTTTGTCTACCTTTATCCTCACTGTTATGCTCTCTATGACTATACCCAGAGGTGGAAGGAGAGGGTGAGTGATGAGATGAAGGAGAAGAATAAGGGGAACCATCACCATGGTGATGTTTCTTACCTTCTCTTCAGCTACTTCGGCCCTGATTGTTATGATGATCTAAGTGCCCGTCCTTAGCATGAGTCGTAGTTCCCTCTGTGAACAGCTGGTGTTCACGGGGAATAGAACCAGGGTTATGAATCATTGATCATAGGTTCTGATGCCTTACCTCCTCACCATCGTTCAGAGGGGGAACATCATTTGTTAGAGAACCTATTATAATGGGTTCCTCATCTCCTATTTTGCTAAGGACGTGCGGGACCTCTTTGCCCTTCAATAGTGTATGTTGGCTCTCTTGCCTTAAGTCCCTCATACGTTGTAAAGGTGTTGGATGGTAATTCGTCATGTCAAAATTTTCTGCAACGTATTTAGCATATAGTTCTGTCATGCCAATCTGTGCCAAAGCAAGGAGAAGCATGCTTGGGACTGCCTGATCTGGAGGTAACACAATGTTACCTTGCAAATCCCTCCAGTGCATTTGTTTGTCTTGATGGAGGATAAAAGTAAAGTTAGGAATATATTCATCGGGATGAGTATATTCCATCCTATATTGTTGAGGAATTAGTTGATTTAGGTTATGTGTTTTTGATTGCCGACTGTTCTTTGTATGGTCCTTAGGTGGTGAATTGCTCTTATGAGAAGAAGACATTGTTATGAATGTGCTAATTTCACCGTTATATAAATTCTTGTTTAATTAATTAACCCTAAGGTTCGTTTAGGCTCCCAAAAATTTGAGTGATATCCTATGTTCTATTCAACGCACAAACACTTAGTCCCGGGCAATGGTGCCAATGATGAGTGGCGAGGTACCCCTACACTCAACCATACGAAATGAGCATAGCACGCGAGATCCATTCAAACTCCACAGAGTAAGTGCCTACATGCCCCATGGAACACTTAGGGTTAATTGTTTGTTGTCTTCCCAGACTTGTACTTGTCATGGTGTATGGTTAAGTAAGTCCAAGGTATATGATTTTTATGGTCTTTTCTCTTTTATGTCTCCTATGCTAACAAGGTGAAGGGTTGAGAAACTAATTACTAACTCTAACTAATGAACTAAGTCTAAATTAACCTAGCGTCCCCACTTACCGTACACACCCTAAACCTATGCAACCATGGTTACCAAATGCTAATCGTTACTGGGATCCCACATGTAACGCACGTGCTCAAAGTGGTCGTACTGAGGCTCTTAACTAGCCTAAGCGTGATGAGCATTCATTTCTTGATTATCTGTACACATCCTTAAATGCTCTTAATCAAGTCGTACTCATCCCGCGTTACTAGGAGATAAGGGTGAGAGAGAATCTAATCATGATGAGCATCCGTTCCTTGATTATCCGTACACATCGTGAAATGCTCGTAATCAAGTCATACTCATTCCACGCTATTGCAGGTAATAAATAACATGTAATAAATAACGAGTAATAAAATCTTATTCCATGCACTGCAAGGTTTATCCACAAAGCTCGTCTTTATTACCGTACACAACTTGCGTTCAGGTACAATGTTGCTCGAATAAAGATCTATTCACTTGGGGACTCCTACTACGGGCACATGGAAAATATTCTATCTCTGGAGTGATCAATCTGCCAGAGTTTCCCTACTTCTAGCCTAGGATGAGGAAACAAGGGAGAGCTGCCTCTTATTTATAGATATGATGACGCACTGCGATATCGTGTACTCGATATCGCAGGGGAAGATGCGATATCGCGTCCCATCAGAAGCATAGGATTAGGACTACTTCTTTGAGGAGGAAGTGTAAGATAGAGATGAAGAAATAAAGACTTCATCTTTACATCACTATATACGTAAGAAAAAGGTTTGCATGTGAAATAAGTCTTACTCTAGGTAAAAAGGTTGGTATAGTTTGCATGAAAAAGAGCAAGCCTTTCCTTCCTTAACCTAGGTTGCATGAGCATCCATAAGCCTTAGTTGGATGTCAAGTTGATTTTAACATTCATGCTTTACAGTGGATTACCCTAGCCATTGAACCTTCTTGTTTGTAATTTTCAAATGGATTTTGAACTATTCAATGCCCTCAATATTTATTATGCTCTCCACATTTAAAGATGTATATGACCAAAGACTTAAGCTTGGAGGATGTTGCTTCTTTCAAGCATGGGAGAGTGTAGAAAAACATGCCTTATTAATGGATTGAAGGTTATTTTCCTCTGGAATGGATGTTGGAGAAGTGTTGAGGTCCTCATGGGTTTCATGCTATCATAACCATCACTAAAGAACTACATTGGCCTTGATACATTGTGCACTACATCATGGGTATAAGTTAGCTTGTGGAGGAGCTTCAACTTTGATGCTTGGGCCATTGTCCTTCTCTTTGAGAGTGAGGATTTGAGAGTCTAGGAAACTTTGTAGATGTACTATGAAGGATATTTGAAACATTCTATATAAGATGGTAGATATACTAAAAAGAATATATGGGAAACTTTGTAGTCTTACTATTGTGCCTGGTCTTAAGAATGAAATAGCTTCTCAATAGGTCTTAAATTCTTAATGTTAGGAAAACATTACACATATTTCTTTAACAAATCCAACATTCTTATTTGATAGTTCTAGATCATTAAGGTTTAAGAATAGTATGAATGTGCTAGTTTTAGTCAAAAAGAAGCTACTGAATAAGGCTTACTTGAGCAAGTATCATATGTAGCTAGGTAGGAATAAGATGTATCACAACGTCAAAAGATAATATTAGTGGTGTAGTATTAAGAAAGATGTGGGTGAGTGTGTGGCTAAGTGTTTGATATATTAGTAGATCAAAGTAGAGCATTAGAGACCTATTCATATCACATATATGATTTCATATGGCATACTTGATATGCTCTTATGGACTAATAGGCATCATGATACTTATGTTGTGTGTGCAAGTGCTATAGTTGTTAAGGCATAGTCCATCTTGGGTTTGCTCTAAGATGTTTATTTGGCTTTGGACTCAAGGGCGGTGTCAAATAGTGCTTTGCTATGGCATTACTATTACATCCTCCCCCCCCCCCCCCTCCCCCTCCCACGCCATCTAAACATTACTTTCTTCTAATCCTTGCAACCTCCCCCTCAATCTATACATTATGCTTTAAGACATGAAATTTGGTTGTTGTGTTATACATTTTTTAATTCTGTCATGCTCCAAATCAAACATTTTTTAGATGCTACCTTTCGGTTAGTGCCCCCTAATATAAACACTACCATTTTGTAACCCCCACAACCCCTTGACCTCTTAACAAAAACTCTCCACTAGATGTAACATTGCTTTTTGGTCATCATAACCTACTCTACACTCTTTTATTGATAACTCTCCACTGAATATGCTCTGCTAGATTTGATCATACTCTCTACTCATCATAGTCTGATATGCATCTTCTTACTAAAAACCTTCATCATAGCTGGCCTTGCTCTCTAGTCATCAGAACCTACTCTTCATCTTTTTACTAAAAACTTTCCATCAAACTTTCTTTGTGGGAGCTAGTCTTGCTCATCAAATCTAACCTTGCTCTATGGTAATCATAACCTACTATGCATTGCAACTAACCCTACTCTATACTCATCATAGCTTGCTCTGCATCCTCTTCCTGAAAAGTCTATTATAGGCAACCTTGCTCTTTGCTCATCACAACCTTCTATGCATGCTTTTATAGAAAGCTTTCTATAGGATTTTCTCTATGGGGTCTAATCCTACTCTCTACTCATCACAGCCTACCATCTACTAGATCTAACCCTACTCTTTGCTCATCACAGCCTATTGTTTCAAGTATTCTATCCTCTTTTATCATTTTGGAATTAAAATAATTTTGAATTTTGTTTTTCTAATTATTTATTCATTGTATTCTATTATTTATAATTTTTTCTTTGAAATTTGAATTTTATTTTTCTAATTCATTGTCTTATGCTATTTGGAATTTCTATTATTCACTAAGCACAACCTGCTATGCATTGTAGCATACTCTTTGCAATTTCTACTTTGCAATGCAGATCTACTCCTACACTTTGTTCATTACAACATGCTCTTCAACGAATCTAACCTGATCTTTACTTATTTTGCTCTCTTTTTCCCTTTTTGAATTAAGATAATCTTGAATTTTGTTATTCTATATGTTTTTGATTCACTGTGTTTTGCTATTTACAATTTCATCTTTGCAATTTGAATTTTTGTTTTGTTTTTTTTCTTGATTCATTGTATTTTGATATTTGCAAGTTTTGTTGTCCCCCAATCACAACTTGCTCTTTCCAATTTTTGTTATTTGTTGTTTCAAGTTTTTGTTTGTAATTTTCTTTCTAAATCACCACACTTAAGTGTTGCTATTGTCATTGGCTATATTATTTCACTTTGTACTACAAGTGTTTTTTACATTATGGATTGTTTATGTTATGCTATGGTTTTTTATAATTACAATGAAAATAAAGGATAGTAAATGAAAATGAAAGAAATAAGCATGTGTCATTTGTTAGCAGTTGTGTGAATAACATTGTTGATTAAGTGAAAGTTCTATGCACATCTTTCACTTTTGGATATAAGGATTTTAAATGACATCCAATGCCCAAGGCCTCCATCACCTTCACCCAATGTTAATCTTTTCATGAAATATTCAATTTCCTACCCTAGAGGAGATATTTTTCAAGATTAGTTGCAAAAGTAAAGTTTAAAAAGGCTTTCCAAAATTGTAGGCCTTTCCTTTTTGTTGATTTGGATTTTCTCCTCTCTATAATACTCCTTTGGTTTTGTCCCATGAATTTTTATTACCTAAATTAGAACTTTATAACTTAGTATTACCTACCTTGAACTCATAACTTATAATTTCCAAATCAGATTAAGAGTGGAAGAAGGTGAAAATATAGCCATGGCAAGCAACGAGGCTCAAGGAGCGGAGGCAAGAAAGGAGGTTCAAGGAGCGGCAGCAGAACAGGCGGACGCGGCGAACGAGGAGCCCAATGAGACCCGACTGAACACGATGGATGAGAGGCAGGGGGCCAACGAGGAGAACTAGCAAGAGGCCCTCAAAGGTACCAGAGACTTTGGCAAGTGCTCCAGAGAGGGGACAGTGCTACAAATTAAAGTTAGACACTCGGCCGTGAGCACATTGGAAAGATTGGAGCGTAGCTTGATTGGAAAATTCATGTCGGAAGGGGCACAGCCACGCATGGATATGATTCGGCGATGGACCTAGGCTATATGGGGTGTGTGATGAGGGGTGCGATATTGTGTGTCTACAAGAGACTAAACTACAGCAGACTGACGCTTAGGTTTTACAGTGGCCGGGCTGGTGTCATTACTTAGCACCCAGCCGAGGACATGTGGGAGGCCTTGCGGTCCTCACCAGGGTGGACTCCTATTTACGGGACACATCTAACTGGTGCATCACGGTGCACCTGCTGGGGCCGAACGTCTGGGTCACCAACGTCTACGGTGCCCAAGGGTGGAAGGACCACCTCTGGGAACTATCCCAGGTTGTGAGGCTCATCCCCTACAACGCCTGTTGGCTGCTAATCGGCGACTTCAGCCAAAGGCTCTACAGCTAGGAGAAGATTGGGGACAGTATGGTGGAGCCCCCAGGGGTGTCTGAATGCCTTGCGTTGCTGTAGCACACTGGCCTCACTGACATGGAGATTGCTGGGTGCAAGTACACTTGGCACAACCGTAGGCAGGGCGTTGCCTATGTGCAATCCTGGAGACCAGGTGTGGGTCAACAAGATGCTTTTGGCCAACTGGGACATCCACATGTATAGATACACTCGGATGGCCTTAGATCACCAACCCATCCTATGCCAGTTGTAGAAGGATGTGTCTCAGGCCCCGTGCCAGTTCCGATTCGAGTGCACCTAGCTGAACAAGTCATGGATAGGCGAACTGGTTCATTCCATCTGGCAGGGGTACAATGCCACGATGGAACTGCATGATTTCCTCAAAAACAAGTTAAAGGCCCTCAAATGCCAAATTAAAACCCTTGGCACCACAGAAAAATACAATTTTAAAGGCTACCGGGTCCAGATTCAAGCCAAACTGCAGGAAATCCAAACACAGCAAGAACACGGGGCTAATCACACACACGAGGAACTCGCCCTCTTAGCCGAACTGCAACTCCTGCAACTTGAAGAGGAAGAGTACTGGCACCAATGGGCCTATGTGCAGTGGCTATGGGCCAGCAACTGGCACACAAAATTGTTTTTCGCTGTAGTAAAGGTGCACCGCGGGACCCGCCAGTGAATGATGCACGACCTCACACAAGGGGAACAGCCCCACTCACATTCTGGTGCAAACAGGTTGTTGCAGTACTGGCAACAAGTCTAGAAATGGCACCCCACGAACCCCATCTCTGTCCTGTTACAAAAATTTCTCAACCCCGAAGACAACCTATGGCTCCTACAACCTTTCTCACGGCAGGAGCTCCACACTGCACTGCGCGAAATGCTGGCAAATAAGGCCCCGGGGCCAAATGGGTGGCCCATCGAATTCTTCCATGAATTCAAGGATGTGCTGGGGGTAAACCTGCTCGATGCTTTCAATTGCATGCTGAGATGGTGACAAGTACGTAAAGAAATCAATTGCTCCCGGGTGGTTATGCTGCCAAAGATAGAGAATCCCATATCTCCTGGGCATTTTCGGCCCATTGGAGTCTACAACTCGCTCATAAGGCTATTTTCGCGAATGATGGTTGCTAGGATGCGGCCCTTCATGCCGTGACTTGTGGGGGAAAAACCATGCTACGTTTATGAAAGGCTGGCATCTACAAGATCAGGTCCTGCTCCTGTAGAAAATTCAGCACTCCCTTTGGGCCGCTAAATTACCAAGGCTCTGTATACAGTTAGACATTATGAAGGCCTACAACTCCGTGAGCTGGGCTACCCTCAGGACGGTGCTACAAGAAAAAGGCTTTGATAAAACGTTTGTGGATCTATGCCTGCAGATTCAATGGGGTGGGTGGTACTCGTTGGACATAGATGGACATCTCTGGGGCTTTCATGGCACCAGCCGCAAGCTCCAACAAGGCAACCCTCTCACCCCACTCCTGTTCCTAATGGTGATGGACCTCATGCAAATCTACTATGCCAAAGAAGGGGTCTAGGGGCTGAACATGCATAGCATCCCATGTTTAACTGCTCATTACGCAGACGACACGATGATCTTTACCCGGGCAACTGTGCCGCAGGCTAGGACATTAATGAGGATGTTGAATAGACTGCAACGCGAAGTGGGACTAGCCCCCAACCTAGAGAAATCTACGCTATATCTCACACACACCCATCCGTCTGTGCATAGCAAGATCATTCAGATACTGGGGATTCTACCTGGGGGGCTGAGGACAAGTACCTGGGCATCCCCATCCACAGCTAGCACCGACAGCAAACCTGGCATGCCCTCATAATGAAAATTCAAAAACGCACGACACACTGGACGAATAGGTTCTTGTCCCAAAAAGTGAAAATCGTGTTCGCATCAACGGTGTTGGGGGCCATGGCGAGGTTCGTAGCCTCAATGGCCACCCCACCCTCTAGAGTCTCCATGAAAATCGATACGATTCTTAGGGATTTCGTGTGGTCGAGAGGCAAGGGAGGGAGAAAGATGCCCCTCGTGGCTTGGGACAAGATTGCGTGCCCTCGCCCCATAGGGGGGGTGGGCATACTGCCATTCACGGTCGAGGCGGCCTTGGGAAGGCAAAGGCTTCTACGTCGGCTCTCCTCAATGTCCGATGACCCCTCCTTGTGGGCGCAAATCATACGACAGAAATATAGCCCTTGGGAGGCTACCAACTCTGATTCTCAGATGTGGCAACAACTATGCATCCACGTTAGATCGTTGGACCATGAGAACGAGGTCACTCTGCACCCCCTGCAGCTCCTTCAATGACAATTCCTGACCGAACCATGGTGGATGCGGCTGTGGAAGGGCATATTTCCAGAGAAAATTAAAACTTTCGAGTGGTTGATTCTCCACCAAGCTCTTCCCATTTGGGCATAGCTACAGGCACATGGCCTGCCCATTAGTAACAATTTCTTTCTATGTAATCAATACACGAAAGCGTTGCAGCACTTCGTGCATGAGTGCCACATGGCCACGCAATTCTGGTGAATGGATGGCCTACCTCCACCCAGGTTCTCTGGCAATTCATCAACACTGGCAGCATTATGGATCCTTTGGCGGGCCAGGAACGATCATGTCTTTAAAGGAATGACCCTCCCACCTCTGGCCGTGCTTACCTGTAGGTTCCGTAAACTCTGGCAAGAAATTACCACGGTAATGGATGCGCACGCTCACCTTGAGCCACCCGTCACCGCCCTCCAAAATCAGCTGGATCTCTGGTGCTGGGTTTCACGAATGAGGTGGACCTGCGTACTGCCACGAATCACGGTTGACCCAGAGATGGATATCTAATCCTTCTACACAAACTGGGGGGTGAGGTTACCATGTTCCAGGGGTGCCAAATCCTGGTCACAGTTGACACGGTGGCGACCGCGATTGGGGCATCTGTCAAAGGCGTCCATATCCCCCCGATCATGGGTTTGCATGCGACGGTTGCAGATTTCTTCTAGGGCCCCATCCCTAAGATGGAAAGCAGGCATATAAGGGGGACGATCCTCTCGCCTAATTGGTGGGCTGTGGCGGAGTTGGTGGAGCGATGTTTCATTCAATTAGGCTTGCACCACAAATTGAACAGGGTGCACTTCAAGTTCCTCCAGTGCATGTGTACAGAGACTCCCATCAACCTATCGTTGTTCCTCTAGGAGTCTTTATGGCGATGGCATCTAGGCAGACACTTGGGGGTGATCCGGGCTCTGTGGTTGGCTGGAACCCTAGTCTTGCCGCTCCAACCAACGCCCAGTTCGGCGTTGAGGCAGCAACATAAGAGGAAGAGGAGCGAGTACCATCAGGAGGATACTGCAGCTGAAAATAGGGCTGTGATTACCCCCCCCCCCCCCCCCCCCAAGAGTCCCCCCTGATGCTCACCATGAGCAGGACAGGTAGAGACAAGTCCTAGAAGGTGAGGAGCCAGAGACAAAGGATAGTACCATAGACAACATCGGGGGGCATTGTCCCACCAGCCCGCCACTCCCTCCACAGTCGCAAATCCAGACATTGCTTTGGATTAAAGATGTCATCAAGGACCATATGATAGGCATTGCCTAGATAATTGAGGAACACAGATGACACCTCGCGATAGGCCCAGGGCAGCCGGTTCCAAGACCATAAATAGTAGAAGAGAATCAAAATTCCAGTCACAATTCCCCCAAATGTTAGTGGGGGAGGGAGTGGGAGGCTCCCGAGTGATGCCCAGTTCGAGTATGTGCTCTGGTTAACGGCCGGGGGTGGGAATGGCTGATTGTCGGTGGGGATGCCCATGGTGAGGGAGGTGAAACTCCACAAAATTTTGAACTTAGTACTTCTCCAGCAAGAATCAAGCTAAGATCGTGATGCTCCCCACCATGACTAAAGCTTGACAGCATCACGAATAGCTTCGAACGGAGTCAAACGGAACAGGAAATGGTCCCCTGGAACCCATAGAAGACTACGACAACATCTGGTGTCAAACCTGGCAGATTTTGAACTGAAAAAAAACTCGGTTGTCACTGAATATGCAGCGTGCATGCCCAGCGTATACGCTCAACATGCACGCCCAGCGTATACGCTCAACGTGCACGCCCAGCATGCATCTCCAGTATATACACCCAGCGTGTACGCCCAACGTGTACGAATAGTGTGTAGCACAACGTATACCAATCAAGGCTCTCCAGAACCGTGTCAGATCAAGTCCAACTGAACTGGACATCCACGGGCAGGATTCTTGTGACATCCAAATTCGAATCCGAGGGTCGAATTTGATACTTCCTGTTGTAGCAGCAATTTGCAAAAATGACTTCTTTTGTTTTAGTCAAGTCTGTACACCAAGTTCACATGCCCAGTGTGTACACGCTGGCGTGCAGCAGTATACGCTGGCATGCAACATGCCGTATACTTGTAAAATTTCATTCGACTGCACTCAGTCAACGCTCCACATCTCACCTGATTCGAAATTCCAGCACCCCACAGCTAATAATCTCGTCTCAGATCCGAATGGAACGCCCATGCCTATATAAAAACCCTGATTTTTGACTAGATTAGGGTTCGAAAATTGAGAAATCTGGGCAAAAATTTGGTACAATCCACACTTAGTGCATCCAGAACACCCATCCTGCATGCTGGACATCTACACTGCAAGTTGAGCATACAGCCTTCACATTGTGCCTGCAGCCGAAACTAGTAGACCATTATCCCTTAGCATCCATTGGGGCTCTTCGTCCGCCTTGTGTCAGATCCACAACTGCATCTAGACCGGTGCATTGTAATTTTCATTATGCAATAATATCGCTGCGTTTTTGGCCAAGATTTGTTACAGTTTTCGTTCGTTATTGTGTGCTTACTATTTACATTCCTATACATTTACACTCATTTTTACATCTGTTACACTGTTTGCATGTAACCCAACGTGTTGTAGAGGCAAACGTTGGGGAAGTCCTTGTTTGATCCGTGTGCAGACCATCCAAGGCACTCTTCTTTCGTCCGCTTCCAGCTTGCCCTCAAGCGGAGGCAGGGTCTTCTGTGCCTGTCTGTGGATCTCTTGGTGTCTTTTTCATTCTAGCCGGGCACCGAAGATTTCAGACAGTATAGAAAATGGTGCTAGAAGAAGGTCCTAAAACTATTTAAATCTACTCTGATCTCATACACACGCCCCCCTACGCTTCGGATCTACCACCTGGTTCTCTCGGATCTACATTGCGTCAACATTCAATCTGATTTTGAACCTCTCTAATCTATGTCTTGTCCCGCAAAATTCCCAGCATCTACACGCTGCCCAGCTCACTTGCATTCCATATGTTGTCTCCGTACGTTGGTCGTTGAAGCCTAAACGCTGAGATCCAATCTATACGCTGTACGCTGCAAACTTAGGTGTACGCTGGTAAGCACACCCATTTCACACTAGGCCAAATCCTCCTTCGTACTCCCTGACATTTTCTCCCTTCCACCTTGTTACATTCACGACCTGTTCATCATGAATACTGTAAATATCAACGCTTCTACCAAGCCCAAACCAAATATCATCTGTCCCGCGACAATGCCGATACCTATTATGGAACCCATAGGGGTCCACAGTGAGGTCAACCCCCGTGCGGGACCTCGCCGGTCTCTCAGATTGCAAAGGAGAAATCTGTCATTTAACGTGATAACACAGGAACAATATAACTTTATATGCGTAAAAACCCAAGCCGGCCTAGTAGTGGATCAAACTGAAATGGAGGTTAAGAGGCAATATGAACTGTTTCACAGGGGAGGACAAGAGTTCATCCCTTCCCCGCATGACATCATCCCTCTTCCCGAGCACTACTCTAAGCTCCTTTCACAGCTCCTCCTAGCAAGGAATCAGCCTCTAGACCAGTCCATGGCAAATCCTCAATTAGAGGAGGGGGATGACTTTGCGGCTCAGTCCGAACGTGAAGATTCATACCATACCCTCAGCTCACAAACTTATGTGAACCCATTGTTTCACCCATTCACAGGGGAAACTACGTCCCTCCAACTATTTAAAACCATCCAAACACATGTACCCCAACAGGAATCATCCACGCTTATTCCCACACCCCCAGTGACCGATACCCAACTCAATATACCCCTCGCAACCATTCTTCCTACTGCCACATTACCCCCTCTTTTACAAATACAACCCCAACAAAACCCCCCTCAAAATAATGTAGGAGTGACCTTCCTGCCCCAAGTGATTGGGATGCCATATGTGATACTAGCTTCTACATCCACGTACTATATACCACGGATCCAAACCCAAGGAGCATCCTTCACTACCTCAACTGAATAAGTTTAGGCTGTTCTTGCACAAAACATGACTGGGCAGTGGGCTGCGATTGGAGTTCAACCGCATCAACCCCCTCACTACAACGTACCACCTCATACAATTCCACCCATGAACATCCCTCAAGTACAACAGTAACAACAACCCTAGCAAACCTTTCCCTACAATGTGCTGCCCTTAGTACCACCCACTATGAATATTTCACAAGCACAACCTCCAACCACACAACTCTCCTCCTTCCAGCCCACCGTACAACAATCTAGGTTGTATACTACACAACATCATCAACCTACTATCTCACCTAGTGCCCAAGACTGGGCTAATGCCAAAAAGCTGATGCAAGAGCTAACTGACGAGGTCAAGTGCCTCAGAATAGCTACCGACAGAGAGCTTAAGGTAGTGGATTTCTATCAAGATGACCCTATCAGCTCTTCGGTTACACCTCTAATGTTACCTAAGGGTGTTTCCTTACCCACGTTAACTAAGTACAATGGGGAGACAGACCCCAACGCTCATCTTATGACGTTTAGATTAGAATGCGCGTTACTTCAGGCGTGGCCACATGCCATTCTGCGAGTGTTCCCCATGTCCCTCACAGGGAGAGCACTTGATTGGTATCGGGCTTTGCCCCAAAACTCAATATCTTCTCTGGAAGATTTATTACACCAATTCGTTACTAGGTTCAAGTATAACTTGAAGCTTGAAGCAACACTTGATAGCCTCATACAGGTTAAGCAAGCATCGCTTGAGCCTGTTCAAAAATTTATTCAATAGTGGAGTGCTGCCCTCAATGAACTCCATGAGCCAATCCTAGAGACTTATCCCCTCACTATTCTAAAGAGGGCAGTTAATGATTTTGTGAAGTCCAAATTATATTATCTTAACGCACACACTCTTAGCCAAGCATTTGCACAAATAAAGAACATAGAAGAGGCGGCCCAAAATAGCCATGACCCCACCTATTTAGCCTTTAAAAATCAACATAATAAGAAAGACAAAGAAAAGGCTAAGGCAACTATAGCAGCAGTAGCGGAAACCCAAAAAACGAGTATGGGACAACAAGGCAAACCACCTACTGCCCCTACTAACTATGCTAGACCCGCTCCCGCTACTACACTTGAACCTTCCACATCACAAACTGCTACAATAGGTCATGCTTGAAATTTTGAGAGAAAAGATCCTTCTCAATACACACCACTACCTGCGAAGCCTTCTCAAATATTTAATCAACTTTTGAAAGATGGAATGATAAAACACAAGCATATGTCTCCTGCAACTATTCAGAGACACGATCGATTCTGTGAATTGGTCAAGAATCCGAGCTTGGCCACACCTAACGAACCACCTATCCCAAAAGGCTTTAGGCTCGATAGGTTTTGTGAGTACCATCAACATAATGGGCATGGTACTGATTTTTGTTTCACCCTGAAACAAGACATTCAACAAATGATAGATAGGGGCAAAATAACTTTCAATGAGTCCAACCCAGTCCAACCACAAAACCAATCCATGGGTGTATATAAGGATCAACTAAATACTAAGGAAGCACCATACGTAATTAACACTATCTATTTGGATAATGAACCAGAAGCACCTAGGATTAACACCATCTATTCAGATTATGAACAGCAAGCACCTAAGAGACCATTTGTAGTCCACATCCCTCCCACTATACAAACACCCACACCTCAACCATCATACTCCCCATGTACCCAGCTTACCCCTCAAAGACCCTATGTCATCCGGATACCCCCTGCAGTGGTAGCTCCTACCATACGTGGTACATGTACCTCCCACCACTACTACCGCAAACACACAATCACCTACCCAGTCTGATCCCTATGTAGTCCGGGTGATACCAACGGTTGCAACCATGGAACTACAACCTCCAACTAGACCAACTCCATACGTTGTCAGGATATCCGAGCATCTTGATAACCACCAATCTCCCACTCCACAAACACAAAATAGACTGACCCTGTATGTTGTTAGGATGCCTAGGCTGCCTGACACTCAACTGCCTCCAACCATCCAACCCCAACCCCGTCCTACTCCATATGTCATACAGGTTCCAAAGCAACTTGAGGTCTAAAAACCAACTGTTCCCCTGTGCCACACACGAGAACACCTGGTAGACAGGCTCACACAGGAATGCTTGGAGAAGGAATGTCAACGACTGGCCTTAGGACCCCCCAAGCCTACCCCACTAAGTGTAGTACCCATGGCATCACCTACTAACAAGCCGAACGCTAAGGGAGAATCATCGAGAATACATGATGCATCCAAATCAACAATTACGGAAGAAAACGTCAAACCAGCCCCACATGAGATAAAACTGTTAGGACCGATGGATCAAGTAACCACTAACAAGTATTCACCTGACGGTAAAGATCTAGCAATAGCCCTAACACAGGTTACGCAGGCACTTAAGCAGAAAAACACGTCATTAAGCCTATACAACCTGGTGTTAACTTCTCAAACTCATCGTGAAGCCCAAGTACGCATGTTGACATCCGTCCCAGTAAGTGAAGACTTACCTCCAAATGAGCCTGCAATTCATGCGGTAATGTATTCGCCTCAAGGATCGACTTCTAAATCACTAGGTTTCCACAATGACAACATCAAAATGGATGAGAAAATAGGAGAAGTAACAACCGCACCTATGTTCATAACAATACGAGTAAATCAATTCAAAATACATAGAGTGCATGTAGATGACGGAGCTGCTACAAACGTAGTACCCTATCCCTTCATCGAAAAATTAGGGCTTACAGAACTAATTAGACCAACCGCCACCACATGTTTAAAATCGTTTAGTGGATCACGCATAGTAGTAAAAGGCACCATGACTTTGGACTTTATAGCAGGGGATCAATTCCCCACATCCGCTAACTTTGTGGTCATCGACGAAATGCTAGGGTTTAATTTACTATTGGGAAGACCTTGGCCAGCCCAACTAAAAGCAGTCTCTTCCCCCATACACCAAGAGATTCACCTGCCTTACGAAGGTGGTGAAATCATTATTACATGGGGAGGCTGCTACACCTACCATCTCGTCACATACGGACACAGAACAAGGCTCAGAGGTTAAGTTTGAAGAGCCTAAATAGGACGATACAAACGAACAACAAAGTTGCACGCAACCAGTAAGCAATGATCCATTAAACATAAAGAAAAATTTACCCAACACAGAGATACTCGAGACTAAAACTACACATACACCACCTAATCTACAAACTACAACGAATGTAGAAACTACCGTACACGTAGAAACACTAAAGGATGCTAACACGGAGCCGGTTCCATTAGATGTCCCTTGGGCCGAATTACCATTCAATGTGATCAGCGAAGGGGATGTTGAGTACAGAATCATACCCATTAACGCCACTTCTAATGTTAAGATGAGAAAAATCAAAAAATTACTGAACCAATAAACTACATTCACAGTCTAAAATGACATTAAACTACATTCATCATCTGAAATAACACTAAACTATCATATGTCCGCAATGACATAAAACTAGCCACGGTCAGAAATGGCCGGTCTACCAAGAAACACACCAGTATCACTTGAAACTTCTCTTGTTTACACATGGCCCGAAATAGCCTTAAACTAGTGCATGGGGCCCGAAATGGCCTTAAACTAGAACATCTTCTTACATTTGTTTTCTCTCAAATTCAAGTCCACTGTTCAAATTTATGCTTACATTGTTGCGTTATCAATTACAGTTTTCTCTCACGTTTTCCCTTTTTATGCGACTATACTTCAATTACAATTACATTCCTACTTGCATTCCTACTTCGTGCATTTCACTTAAACAAAAAAACAAACAAAAACATTTTACATTACCGCATCGTGTTTACATTTAAAACAACAATAGCCAAAAGAACAAAAGGATTTCCACTTTAAATCTACGTTTGTCAATGTTCAAACAAACCCAAATTTCAAACAAAAAAATATATATATTCATATACAGTTGGACAGTTATAATAGTTAACTAATTCCATTCATCCATTCATATACAACCCAAGGCAAAACATTCAGTTTATGACTCATGTAAAAATATGAGCCATGACAATATCAAAATGAAAACTAAACATTAAGGTCGAGAGGGGTGTCCCCTTCAGACTCTCCGGTGCCATGGGTCCCTGCTCCGCTGGGGCCACCTTCTTGAACATTGTCATCGCCCTGACCCTATGAAAACGTTAAAGAAAATAATTAACACAAAAAGAAAAGACAAGAATTCCAGAAATTATTCAATAAACAAAATTCACAAGTTTAAACGACTTACTGAAGAAGGTCCTCCTAGACCGAATTCCAACCGACGAAGGATTTCTTCCTCGGAAACACTTGCCCAGTCAGTCCCATCAAGGCCCAGATCAACGTTGGCCAAAGCCTTCCCTTTGTCCACCACGGACCAAGTGGGACGTTTGAGAGGAAACTCGCCCACAGAAACCTCCCCAGAAGTAGTGTTAATAACCCTCTTAGGAGACTCCATCTCCACCACAGTATTTCTAGCAAAGGCATCAGATGAAGATCGTAGACCTAAACCCTCTACAAACATCTCTAGTTGACGCTTTTCTATCGATACCTCCTTTAACGATTTCTTATAATGATGCTTATGATTCTTCTCATCTTGACCCCATTTTCGCACCTTAGAAGCAAAGGCCTTCCAATCCTGACATTTGAGGTTCAGTAAATCTATTTGTGCCTTTCGTTCTACTAGTGCCTAAGTCATAGTTACTTGGCGGTCCAATAGATTCCAATACTTGGTATAAGTGACTTCGGAAGTTCACCAAGAATGATCACCCGTTAACCTTGCTGAGGCAAAGTCATAGCGTGCCTTGAGATCATCCCATTTTGCTGATAGCTTCGAAATCTCTTTTTCCCTTGCCTGAATTCGCAACCATAGTTCCTTGATCGAACGCCTACAGGTCCAAAGAGACTTAGCATTCTGCATGACACATTCCACCACATTGTTATAGATCTATTTGGGCACTTTCTCAATCTCTGGTGGTAGAGCAGGCAAACTATCTATACAAGCAGCATCAGATGGATCCCATCTCAGTTTGGCCCTTGGTCGCATGAGAAAAGTATACATTGGACCTTGGACAGTGGAAACAGATATGAAACACCAAACGATTCAAAATGTTTAAGATATATGTACCTATTTCAGGATGAGCCTACTGGATGCGATCAACTACCTCATCAACGACACCCGTGATAAAATCCATTTTACTTGGCATTCCAATCCAAGTAAATGGTTCATGCGTAGGAGATGGGTTAACTTTAGTGGTCGTTCCTATAGGAGCCTTCATCATAGGGACTTCTAAATGAATGTTAGGATCTGTCCTAACCTCAACATTTTCGCCTGGTAAGAAAAAACATTAAAACTTTGAATAATGAAAAGCATAATCCAAAAGCCAAATATACATAATATGGCAAATATACCAAAATCTCTGTCTTCCTCCTGATTTGGAGGATCGTCGAGGTCTAACCTCCCTTTTAGGAAACCATCAAACATCTCATCAACTCTAGCCTGATCATCGATGTCGTCCTTTTCTGTGGTATCTCCTTCCCAATCTTTGGTTCCTTCTGTCTCATCCCTGCTTGTTTCGTCCTTCTCACTTAAGTTCGTTGAGGCCTCTTCCTCCTCGATGATCGATGCTAATCTCTCTTTTCTTACTCTAGAAATCAACTCTAATGACGTTCCATAGGTTTAACATCAGTTTTGTATAAATAGCTAAAAATAAAGTAAAAATAATGATGTTAACGATGAAGCAAAGATAAACTAGTGGATCAAGCTTACCCTGTACAGGCATCTTAAACCGTATAAGTTTCACTCTTGGTTCCTCTACAGTTAAGGCAACCTCTCTAGTATGTTCGCGCTTCTGAACTTTCGATTTTTCTTCCTCGATCGTCTCCTTGATCACCCGCTCGGCTCTTCTAGCAGTATAGGGTACACTATCTGGTTCCAACCCTACGCTATCACGCATATGAATTGAATGACCAGATGACCCCTCCGTCGTGACAAAAATCGATTCGTCAATCCCCTCGGGAGCATCTTGAGATTTGGCCACCTCAAATAAGTGGCGAATCCACGGGTGAGGTAGTTGATCACGATCCCTTAGCACGTACTTATTATCGGCGTGAACAACTAAAAATTCAGCCAGCCGGCACAAGTAGCCAACAAAGAATGCAAATGTGAAATGGGATTGCGCCTCAATGTTCGAGCGTAACCTCACTATCTCCCCATGGAAACCCGAGAGAAAAAATTGGGCCCAGTTATAACGCATCCCAGTCTCTAGAATAGTGCGCATGATGCGCACGGGTTCTACCCCAAAGGTTTTTACCTGAGAAAGAGACTTGGAAAACACCCGCGCTCTAAACAAGGGATACAGCTCATTGACTTCGGCCACTTTTGACTTACCTTGCATAGAAAATCCCTTAGAGCCTTTGAGAATGCCTAACCAGTCCTCCAATTCTTGCACAATGTGGAGTTCTTTCGGTGCCCTGTCCACCATCACTTTGACACCATCTGCTGGTATGCCAAAGAGGTCCGAGAAGAACTCCGCCGATAGATAAAAAACCACTTTAGCACCCTCGATACACGTGCTATAGTGGGTTACGGATTCGTTGAAAGAGTCAACGATTCCAATCATCTCTGTCATGGACACATCAGGACTCAGGGCAATAAATAAATCCATGAGGCCTGCATCACTTAAACAACTGATGATCTGCCGCGGTGCCTTAGTGCGTAACCACCATTGTGCAGCACTAGTCTCCCCAAATTTCATGGACAGAGTGTCCTCAGTCTGCCCAGTTGTGACAGTAGCTCCACCAGGGGGGACATCCATTGTATGCATAGGATAACACTGAGGAGTCAATATAACCAATTATATAGTAGAAAAAACAAACTAAGGCATCAAGAAATACCGTGACTTACCGTCAGATGATGGATCGGTGCTAGATGTCAAATCTGAATCACGTGGGAAAACTGGCCCACTTTGGGACCAATCCCCATGCAACCATCCCCGAGCCGCACATTGTGCAAATGCCCTAGAGTACCGCTTATGAAAATGAACAATGTCACCCTTATTCTGAGCTAACACAGCTCCACGGAGGGTGAGACCCACCATAAAAGTCTCTAAAGCGGTGTGAGCCAATGCAAGTCCATCGTCGCCTACGCATATTCCATCTTTGTCAACTTGGGGCCTGCAAAAGAACAGTAATCAAAATAGGAACAAACACTAAACATCAAAATAGAAATGACATATTAAACAACCTTACCTCTCAACCCTGTATATTGTGCCTAGAGGATTCTGAAATAATGTATGCACACGAGCGGCCAAAAATAAGGTGCTATTGAGATAGTGAGGGCCATGTGATAATAAGTCCCATACACGTGATAACGGACAGGTAGATCTGGGCCCTCCAGAGGGACTGTCCTCAATCGTAAGTGGTCCCTCATCGATGTCCACCATGAAAGCCATAATGTTGTTTGAAGATCCTGGTAACATCGTCTCAAGCATGCTCTGCGCTAATTGTTCGCTTAGATGGGACCATATTACCACTCTAAATCTATCTAAAATGAAGGCAAGGAATTCACAAGCCCCTTCTTGGAACCATACCCCATTTTGGTCGACAATCATATCAGGGGCAGGCTCATCAGGATCGATGGGCCCAAACCATGTCAAAACTCCAACAAGCTCCACCACCAGGAGGAAAGGTTTGGGATCCCTGCAAGCATTCAAGAACCAAAGTCAATAGACCACGCAAAGACAAGGTTTGACGCTGGGGGCCAACACTGCTGCATGCTTGAAAATTCAGCGTGCAAACCCTGCATGCTACACGCTTCAAAACTCAGCATGCAAACCCTACACGCTGCACGCTGTGAAACTCAGCGTGTGGACCCTGCAGCCTGCACGCTGCGAAACTCAGCGTGAGGACCCTGCATGCTGCACATTGGAACATGGGTACACAAACCCCACATGCTGAGCATTCTAGCCCTGTCTTGTACGCTGAGCGCATAACTAAAAATTCCTGCATGCCACATCTATACTACGGAAACAGGCTAGGCTGTACGCTATACGTCGCGATAAAAGACGAGGAAATTAAAGAGAAATACAAATGTTGGCAAAGGATCGGGGTTTACCGACACGATGATCCTGACCATGAGGGGATCATGGGTTTGGGCAAACAATGGAGCATCACCTCGCTTTCATCCGCAAAGGTCAAGTTAGGCTCCTTCCTCCCCTGACCTTCCACTTCCTTGTCCTTGCCCATCGCTGCACGCTGTGCTGAACCCTGCACGCTGGGGTTTAGTCCTACACATTGCCCTGATTCTTGCACGTTGCACATTGGGGTTTTGACCCTACATGTCGGGCTTTAGTCCTGCACGCCGCCCTGATTCCTACACGCTACACGTTGGGGTTTTGACCCTACACACTGGGGTTTAGTCCTACATGCCGCCTTGATTCCTACACACTGCACGCTGGAGTTTTAACCCTGCACGTTGGGGTTTGGTCTCATGCACTGCTCTGATTCCTGCATGCTACATTAAAACCTACACGCTAACGCCATGGGTACAAGGTTCACGCTAAAACTGTCGCCTAAAGTGCACGTTCACGCTGCAAAATTTGGTTCATGCTCACGCTTCGATTTGGCTCAAGTTCACGCTGTCTGTGGACTGTCGAGTTCATGCTCACTCCATGTATTTTATATCGCCACGTTGACCAGCCGCCGCCGCCTTGAATATGTTATCCAATTTATTATTCAAAATTAGCCAAAGTACAAAGTATGAGCAAATGCAAAACAAAGGTAACGATCTAATAAACACTACCACATACCATATTCTCTTGCGAAGCAATTCCGTTTGTCCATACTAAACATTTTAACGCAAACTCCGCATCTAACAGTCTCACACCCAATAACCATGTACAAATCATGCAACCAACTAGATGTCATGAACAAGCCACATTCAGCCCGGTAAGGCCTTAAACTACCACATTCAGCCTGTTAAGGCCTTAAACTGCCATGCGTCCAGGTACGATGATAAAACTACCACCGCATACCTTAGCCACTGTTAAATGTACACATGATTTACATTGACTAGAAAAGCGTAACAGCCCTTCCAAGCTCACTCTGCTCCCTGTTTATTGGTAGGAGCAAGCCCGATGAATTACAAGCATCTATTCACACCATTGACCATCAATGGACCATGCGAGAAGATCACAAGAGAAATCAACATAAATTCTATCGACTTAGGTCCATCAACAGTAGACATATTTGTAGCCTCGATGCAACAAACATTAGATAGCTATGAAGGCATGATAAAATCTCTGGACATAAAAGCTGATAGCATCACTGAAGACCCTTTAACTGAAACCCCTATAACTATGCCTAACAGTGAAGTTAAGGTATTAAAATTGAGCACACTACTGCAACCTCAACTTGCCAAAGGTATAGAACACATGCTTCGAGACAACATAAAAGTGTTCGCTTGGTCCTACACTGACATGTCTGGGTTAGACCCTCGAATCATCCAGCACAATATCGTACTTGATCCAAAATTAAGACTAGTGAAGCAAAAAGTACGCAAGGTTAAGCCTGAAGTAGCATTGGCAGTCCGCAATGAGATCACCAAACTTTATCAGGCTAGGTTCATTTGGGCTATTGACTACGCTGATTGGGTATCCAACATGGTCATTGTCCCAAAGAAGAACAGAAGCATTCGCCTCTGCATTGACTTCCGGGACCTCAATGTTGCGACCATAAAAGATGATTTCCCCTTGCCTAGCATTGATCAGCTAGTTGATTCGACTGCTAGACATGCCTTATTATCTTTTATGGATGGCTTTTCAGGATATAACCAGATATGGATTAACCCGGAACATCAGCTCAGGACGACCTTCATGACACCATGGGGGACCTTTTGTTATACAATGATGCCATTCGGTCTCAAGAACGTCGGTGCAACATACCAAAGAGCAATGACATTTATCTTTAGCGATTACATACTTCAGTCGCTCAATGATTATGTGGATGACATCGCAATTAAATTGAAAATGCCAAAATAGCACATACAAGACTTAGATTTGGTCCTAAAACATTGCCTAAAATATGAACTTAGACTCAACCCAAAGAAATGTGTATTCGAGGTAAAAATGGGCAAGATGCTAGGTTTCGTAGTGTCAGAAACAAGGATACGAGTAGACCCAGATAAGGTTGAAGCTATCATCAACTTAAAATCACCAAGCAGCCTTACCAAACTTTGAGGTCTACAAGGTACATTACAGTTTATCAGGTGTTTCATAGAAAAGCTGACGGATAAGTTGAGACCCATGAACCATTTACTACATAAGAATGTCCACTTTGAATGGACTTCACAGTGCCAAAAAGCATTTGACAACATTAAAACGGCACTTGTTTAACTACCAACAGTTTATCCTCCTCAGAATAACAAACCATTCTATATCTACCTGGCCACTTCAGATTCATCCATCGCTTCTATGCTCTGCCAGAAATGAGACGATGGAACTCAAGTCCCTGTTTACTATTTAAGCCATGCATTAGTAGCCCATGAGAAGAAGTACAACAAGGTGGAGAGGTCGTGTTTAGCCCTTATCTTCTCCTTGAAGAAATGGCGACATTATCTCTTCCGTAACCAAGTCAATATAATCTGCAAGGATAACGTGCTCAGAGCTATCACAAGAAACATTTATGAGTCAAGTAGAATAGCCTGTTGGAAAGTCATGATAGCTGAGTTTGACCTACACTACATAATGCAATCATCAGTTAAAGGTCAGGCCATAGCAAATCAAATGACTGCATCACCGATGCACGACCAGACAATGATAGAGCCAGAGTTCCTTGATGAAAATGTGAGTGCGATAGACATAGTACCAAATAACTACGATGCTATTTTGGACTTTGATGGAGCATCCACCTCTTGAGGGGGAAGTGCTGCCGCCGTCATCACCTATCCCTCCGGGGAGATCCAACCCTTTGCTTATCGCTTCGACTTTCACTGTACCAACAACATAACAGAATACAAAGGTCTCCTTAGAGGTCTCATGGTAGCACTAGCATCAGACATCACATGATTAGTAGTCAGGGAAGACTCACAACTAGTTTTAAACCAAGTCACATACGTTTATACATGCAAAGCGCAACATTTACAACCATACTGTGATTTGGCTAAGCACTTACTGAAGCGATTCGAAGATATAGATGTACAACATGTTTCCAGAAATGATAACACCATCGCAGATGCATTGCCATGTTAGCTCTAAACATATCACCAAACATGTTCCACATGTTTCCTAGCTCTATAATCAGTTGTGCTAAACCCATAACTGATACTCCCGATGAATTACTGATTGCATCCGTTAGTACAACACACGCGGTAGAATGGTATGATGACATAAAAGAGTACCTTTTGCGCGGTGAAACACCGCAACATCTGATGAATGCACAAAAGAATGCAGTACGAAAACATTCTTGATAGTATGCATTGGTAGGAGACACGTTGTGTCGTCGATCATACGAAGACATATTGTTAACATGCGTTAGTAGCACTGATGGTCAAACCATCGTCAAGCAAATACATGATGGACTATGCGGAGGGAACATAGCGCTTAAAGCAATGGCAACGAAAATAAGACGTTTGGACTATTATTGGCCACACATGGAGTATGATTGTCTCTCCAAGGTCAAAACGTGTAGTATCTATCAAAAACATAGCAATCTGATACATGTTCCACTGAATGAGTTGCATACGGCACAAATCACTTGGTCTTTCCAGAAGTCGGGGTTAGATATTATCGGGCCGATAACTCCATCATCTTCCGTGNAAGTGGGGGTTAGACATTATCGGGCCAATAACTCCCCCATCTTCCGTGGGACATAGCTTCATCATAACCGTGATAGAGTATTTCACGAAGTGGGTAGAAGCTATTCCCCTTAGAAAGACCACATCCAAACACATATGCAACTTCATTCTCAAAAACATTATGACCCGTTTTGGCATTCCAATAACCATCATCACTGATAACGGGCCACAGTTCAGCAATGCCAAAACTAGAACTTTTACTAAAAGCCTAGGGATCAAACATTCATTTTCATCTCCTTACTACCCTTAGAGCAATGGACAAGCTAAAGCTACAAATAAAATCCTCATCACAGTGCTCAAAAGGATGCTTACTCAAAGCAAGAAAAGATGGCACAAACAATTAGTGTATGCACTATGGGCTTATCGCACTACTCATCGGACTTCCACAACTAAAATGCCATATAGTCTGGTTTATGGCTCAGAAGTTGTTTTACCCTTGGAATTGCAGGTACCATCTTTAAGGATCACACTTTCCGGACTCCTTGACGAACGTCAAAACAATAACTTACGCATTGTTGACTTGGACTCGATAGAGGAGGAACACACATGTGCGCTCGATCAGATTGAGTGGTACCAAAAGCAACAACGACAGCATCATCGACATGATATTCATAAGTGCCCAATCAAAGAGGGCGACCTTGTACTCAAAGCCATTCGGGAATACCCAGACAAATTCTCAGCCAATTGGGAAGGGCCCTACTTGGTCACCAAAGCGTATAACAATGGAGCATTCAAACTAGCTGACATGGAAGGGAATGAGCTTGCACATATGACCAACCATTTGCACTTGAAACCGTTCTACGTTTGAGCATAGACTCAGGTACACGCTCATCCTGGAATCATGACGATAAACTGATACCACAACTCATCCTGGAATCATACCACAGCTCGTCCTGGAATCATGATGATAAACTGATACCATAGAACATCCGCAATAACAATAAACTAGCACTTGTCCGGTATGACATCAAACCGCCACAGTGTGGCTAGCCAGAGTCCACTAAGACTATAAACTGGTTCACCTCTTCACAGTCCACCAAGACTATAAACTAGCAATGTACCGTCTACTACGACACTAAATTGGCTATGTCCAATGGGTTATGACATGAAACTAACCCACAACAGTCTGCTACAACTATAAACTGGCAGCTTCATCTCTAACCTCCTGATCTGTAGCTGCATTCAAACTTCATCAGAGCCGCTGCCTCACTCATCATCAGTAGATCCTAACAACATTGCTGCCACTCATATTCCGTACCTGAAGTCTCATCTGGTGCCTTGTTTTATCAGATGTTGTTCAAGTCTAAGCTGACTCACGTGGTTTTCTTGTTTTCATGGAGTTGTGTTTGCAGGATGACACTCAGCGGTGTTCGTACGAGAATGCACTTCATCACAGCAGTAAGGTACCATATAGTCCCCAGCACACGTAACCAGGTTAATCAAGCCATTCACTAGTACATCCCCACTTCCCATTACATTTCCCATCTATTCCTCAACATACTCTACTTAGTTGCATCCCTGATACACCCAGTACATCCAAAACTTTGAGCACACCGTTGCACACTGCAACACTTTTAAGCAGTTGCAACACACAGCATGGCACTTTAGCATGAGTACAAGGCAAAAAAAAAAACAAGACCCTTGGCACTTCCCATACAAGCCCTAGGCGGGAAGGCAGTTGTCTTGGAAACAAGTACTCATGTCTCAAACGCTCAAGTAACATCTCGTTGTGTGGCTTTGGCTCTCTGCCAATAGGTCCCCTTTAACACTAAACATATGCCCTGTTCTCCCAAAGAATGCAACACATCATCACGTGGCTTTGGTTGTGCCAACTTGTCCTCTTAAACACTAAAAAAGAGTCTTGTTCCGCCAAAGGACGTGCACCTCATGTCTTGGTCCCAAGTCTACTAAACAATGGCTATTGACAAGGATCAACATTACACACACACCAGGACATCCCCTTCACTATGCACAAGCCCTTGATCAGTTACCAATCCCTACAATTCCCTTTTCCCTATCCAACACAAATTTTGTTTCCCCAATCCTATGTACTACTGAACACGGTACGATGACATCTGGCCAAGTGCCAAAGGACAATATTTCTACCGAGCTACTTGTGGTGTTTTGTACTTCTTTGTTGATGCTTCTCAGGTTGATTCCTCCAAGCATTAACAAAGAGGGGTCAATGAAACACCACAAAATTCTGAACTTAGTACTTCTCCAGCAAGAATCAAGCTAAGATCGTGATGCTCCCCACCATGACTAAAGCTTGATAGCATCACGAACAGCTTTGAATGGAGTTGAACGGAACAGGAAATGGTCCCTTGGGATCCACAGAAGACTACGACGACATCTGACGTCAAACCTGGCAAATTTTGAACTCAAGAAAAAACTCGGTTGTCACTGAGTATGCAACGTGCACGCCCAGCGTATACGCTCAGTGTGCATGCCCAGCGTATACGCTCAGTGTGCACGCCCAGCGTATACGCTTAGTGTGCATGCCCAGCATGCATCTCCAGCATATACGCCCAGCGTGTATGAACAGTGTGTAGCACAACATATACCAATTAAGGCTCTCCAGAACCATGTCAGATCAAGTCCAACTGAGCTGGACATCCACGGGCAACATTCTCGTGACATCCAAATTCAAATCCGAGGGCCAAATTTGATACTTCCTGTTGTAGCAGCAGTTTGCAAAAATGACTTCTTTTGTTTTAGTCAAGTCTGTACACCGAGTTCACACGCCCAGCGTGTACACGCTGGCGTGCAGCAGTACATGCTGGCATGCAGCACGCTGTATACTTGTAAAATTTCATTCGACTGCACTCGGTCAATGCTCCACATGTCACCCGATCCAAAATTCCAGCACCCCACAGCTAATAATCCCGTCTCAGATCCGAATAGAACACCCATGCCTGTATAAAAACCCTGATTTTTGACTAGATCAGGGTTCAAAAATTGAGAAATTTGGGCAAAAATTTGGGACAATCCACACTTAGCGCATCCAGAACACCCATCCTGCACGCTGGACATCTACACTGCATGCTGAGCATACAGCCTTCACGTTGTGCCTGCAGCCGAAACCAGCAGACCATTATCCCTCAGCATCCACCAGGGCTCTTCATCCGCCTTATGTCAGATCCACAACTGCGTCTAGACCAGTGCATTGTAATTTTCATTATGCAATAATATAGCAGCATTTTTGGCCAAGATTTGTTACAGTTTTCGTTCGTTATTGTGTGCTTACTGTTTACATTCCTGTACGTTTACACTCAGTTTTACATCTGTTACGCCATTTGCATGTAACCCAACATGTTGTAGCGGCAAACGTTGGGGAAGTCTTTGTTTGATCCGCGAAGGCAGGGTCTTCTGTACCTGTCTGTAGATCTCTCGGTGTCTTTTTCATTCCAACCGAGCATCGACAATTTCAGACAGTATAGGAGGTTCGTGGGGGTTTCTAGGTTAGTGTTCTTGGTCGGTGTGGGGCCAACTGATCTGGCCTGCACTATACAGATGTATAGCTTTTTTTGGGAACACAAATTCATTTGATTTTTTTCAAAAAATAAAAAAATAATAATTTCCAAATCAAGAGCCTTACCACTAACCTAACACCTCATGATGTATTCTTATTCTTCATCATCATTTAATAAGCCATTTTTATATAGTGGCATTCATAGCTTGTAACTTCTATACTAAGAACTCACAAACGGCAAGGTACACAATATTAAAAATTAAAAACCAACCGTAATTGCAATTGCGCCGATTCTATTAATAAACTAAATTAGAATTTTTCAATGTCAAGAAAACAAAAGCGTATCATATTGTACACGGCATCGTTTGAAATGGAAACGAAGGATTTGCATAGCGGCATGCATACGTAAGACCGGAAGTCATGCTATGATTTTTCATAATCCGAAATCTGCGCTTCTAAATCTTCCAACACCCAGTTTCCTTTTTCCATTTTTCAAAGAATATGGGGTTAGAAAGTGGGTAACGTTTGAATTGTGTTTATTGTTTAATATTAAACCGTTTCTAATACGATGAAGAGCCGAATAAATTCTGATTTGATTGTGTGGGACCGAATAACTATGCTTATGATTGGCAGGACTTCTGGAGAAGTTTTCAATTTCCATTTTCCAAAGAATATGGGTTAGAAAGTGGGTAACGTCTGAATTGTGTTTATTGTTTAATATTAAACTGTTTCTCATACGATGAAGAGCCGAATAAATACAGGAGACGACGGATGGTTTATTGTGTGGGGCCGAATAACTATGCCTATGATTGGCAGGACTTCTGGATAAGTTTCCTTTTTCCATTTTCCAAAGAATATGGGCTTAGAAAGTGGGTACCGTTTCTCATACGATGAAGAGCCGAATAAATAAAGAAGACGACGGATGCTTTTTTTCGCTTTGATTGCGAGGCCGAATAACTACGCCTATGACTGGCAGGACTTCTCCCGTCTGCATCCTATCAAAATTATCGGAGGGAAGAAACTTTTTGTGGGCAGAGGTTCCGAAAATTGAATGCTTTAAAGTTTAACATCTCCGACACGTAGAATAGAGGAAACGCAGTCTTATGACATGGAAAATTTTCCGCAAGAAAAGCCAAGCCAAACCAGCTCTGCGTAGTGTGCGTTTTCATTGAAGATTTAGGTTTCCACAATTTTGTGGAAATTGTAATCTGGAACAAATTATTGTAACTTTGCATGACAGGCTTTCCTATATAAAGAGGATTCATGCCACCACTTTGATCCCATCTCAAAACAACATTACATATTGAGTTATCATAAGATATGGAATCCAACATGATGATCCTCTGGTGGTGGTGTTTGATTCTTTCTGCACTTGTATTGACAAGTGCAGTGCATGCTACTCATGATCAAGGATTCACTGACGAAGATGTGGCTTCTGAGGAGAATCTAAGATCTCTGTACGAGAATTGGGCAGCCAAGCACAGAGCCAAGCCTCTAGACAAGATCAAACACGAGAGAAGGTTTCACGTTTTCAAAGACAATGTTCTTTTCATCCATTCCAGCAACAAAGCAAACAATCAGTTTCAACTTGAGCTCAACAAGTTTGCAGATCTCACCAACCGCGAGTTCAGGGCCAAGTACCTGGGTTTCAAGTACTCTAATTCAAGCTTGTCAAAGTCCACGGGAAAAAATAAGCCATATAAGTATAGCCAAGATGATAACCTTCCTTCTTCCATCGATTGGAGACAGAAAGGTGCTGTTGCACCTGTGAAAGACCAGGGTCGATGTGGTAAGCTTTCAAAGCAGTTTTGTTTCTCTTCCAATCAGCATGATTTTGTTTTAACATAATGGTATGTTTGGGAGAGCAAAAGGCTTAACTTGTAATTTTTTTTTCCTTTTCACTGAAATCCCATACTTAGCGGGAACATCTTACTGTGTTGCTTTGAAAATCTGCTCACGGGATTTGAACTCATGCCTCATGATCATTCCATATATATATGCCTATCTCTTCACAAATAATTCACCAGTTTGTGTTCATGCCTTTTAAGGAAATCATCCCTCAGTTGCCGAATATTCATACCTATGGATATATTCAGTTGTTTTGTTTTCCTCGCCGTATTTTAGAAAGCTTAAGAGAAAACTTGCGTATTGTTGCAGGAAGTTGCTGGGCATTTTCCACTGTAGCGGCAGTAGAAAGTCTCAATGCCATAGCCACGGGCAACCTTGTGCAACTGTCTGAGCAACAACTTCTGGACTGCGATCCCAACAGCCATGGATGCAGTGGTGGTTTAATGGATAATGCTTTTAGCTATATCATCAGCAATGGAGGATTGACCTCTGAAGATGCCTATCCCTACCAAGGTCAACAGCAAACTTGTCCTTCGGTATGCTCTTAGCCTGTATATCTCTATAATCTGTGGTTTTAAATATTTTTTCCCTGGGGTCAGGATATTCATGCACTTTGTAGTTTCTTATTAATGGAAAAGAAAATAGGAACTCTACGAATCAAAATATTGCAATTGTGCATTCAATCGATTGATGGATTATTTTTATGGTTGCCATGCAGCAAATCACCCCAGTGGTACAAATCAGTAACTACAAAACCGTTTCTGAAAACGATGAGGATGCTCTGATGCAAGCAGTTGCACAGCAGCCAGTTTCAGTAGCCATAGATGCAGAGAGTTCTGAATTCCAATTCTACAAACAGGTAAATATTCATGGAATTGATTCATGGCCATTTCTTACAGCACCTATGAAAGCAGCTATTATTATCATGGCGATAACCCATTATTTGATACTTTGTAGGGTGTTTTTAATGGTGATTGTGGAAATAAGCTGAACCATGGAGTTGCTATTGTGGGTTACGACTCTTCAGAAGAGGAAGGTGGGGATTACTGGATCGTGAAAAATTCATGGGGAACAAACTGGGGCGATGCAGGATACATTAAAATGCAGCGGAACGTTGGACTTTGCGGAATTGCAATGAAGGCCTCTTACCCCACCAACTGAACCCACTTTGTCTGACCTCCAAAAATCCATGCAGACTTGCTATATTTTCCTTTATTTACTTACCTATTTTGGTAGTTTTCTTTTGTTGTTCCTTCCCTGGCACGTACAAGTTTGTTTTCGCTTACGTTCAGTGTATGTTTTTCTGTCCTGCTGTATTTCCTTGGTATGCAAGCCGTTCTCTTTTGTATCAGAATGAGAAGAAGTTAGCCTGTCTTTAAATGAGATATGCTTAATTTTATTAAGCATATATAATAACAGGTCTTATAATAATTATAATTCTTGCTGTTATGTATTATCATCTTGTTGATGCAATGCAAATCAGACCGCTTTTATATCATATAAAGTATCATTTCAATATAAAGTTATTTTATTGTAGATATATTTCATTAAATATAAAGTAAAAATTTATAATAATGAAAGTTTTATTATTTATGTTATTGTAAAAGATAATTATTTCATAATTTGCATTTTATGTAAAGTTAATAACACATCTAAAGTTTTCTGGTGTGTTTATTGAGGTTAAATAAATAATGATAGTAAGACTTTTGGAAATTGATGTACATACTTTTGCAAGCTTAAAAACAAAATACTTAACCCACTTTTTATGCATCTTTGTTGAGAGGAACCTTTATCATGAAATGAAAGCAATTCCTCTTTTCCAATGAAAATTTGGTTAGATGCTATTTTCTAACCATCATTATAGGTAATTATAGACAAAATATTATTAGTAATCATGTTTTTAAAAAATTAGGGTTTCATTTCCAAATCTTATTACTTGAATTTTTTGTGAATTAGCTCTTGGTCATAGCGTGTTGGAGATATGAAGCATTCTTCTCACTTGAACTTTTAAAGAAAAAGTTATCCATAATGAGATTTCTAATGAATTATTTGCCTTGTTCAATGTTACGAGTTTCTGCCAGTGCTCTCAGAGTTTCTCCCGGGTTTTTTGTCCAGTGGAGTAACTCCCCGCTAACAAGGCGGGTCAGAACTTGAGAATATTTGAGAGGGTCAAAAAGGTGAAAATATAATTTTCCACCAGTCATTTCAACCTTGATGCATGTTACCCCATTAACTCGCCAAATCCGAGTTTATGTTCTGATAAAATGAGTGACTCACAGAGTCCAAGTCCCGTAACACTAGTATTGTTAAAACCAATGACTTTTTAACCACCCTTAACCACAGGCAAATTTGACTTTGCTGCCCAGTCTGTTGAACTCATGTCAAGCCTTTCCAATTTTCTATGAATGTTGGTGATTAATTCCATAAGCCATGGAAACTTTAATTAATTTAAAAAATAAAATAAAAGTTGAAACAAATAATTAGGAAAAACAACCAAACCGTGGAAACAACCTTAGTATAATCTCGACACTTCATTCTCTCTTGTCAACTTGCTACTATATTTACATTATTCCCATCACATCTTTCTAGACCAAGCTTTTGTTTTGATTGTTGATAGTCCAGGTTATGGTTCTTAGTTGTAGTTGTATTTCACGTTGCATTGCAACAGTTGCAGCCCATAAGTTATTGCAGCTTTTTAGTTTCATATTTTTATCTTAATTACTGCAGCAACATGTATCACCTGCCTAATTTACAACTTTATTGCTATACTTTGATTTAGGTATATGTGCTTGCATGCATGGTAACTTTATCTATATTTGATATTGCTAGATTTTGGGTCACTGAAGTCTCATAATACTCATCTAAAAGATTTATTTAATACATCAAATGGTTTAGAAATTGAAGATTTTTTTAGCAATTTAGAAATATGCTTTATTTTAATATATTTTTAAAATTTGCCAATTTTCTCTGCTAAGTTATCTGACTGGCCGAGTTTCGCCTCGTCATTTCTCATGCCAAATCAAGTATTTTTCTGAGTTTTTAATCATTGGTTAAAACAATGCAATAGCAAAACTTGCTATTAAAAAAAGTGAAAGATAGAAAATCAAACAAGGAAACTAAGGGTAACTTATCTAAATGTATCATTACCAACATAAATTTTTTAAAATAATTGTTGGCTCTTAATAAGGGGTTTGTTAAGTAGGGAAGGAGCCCCAATACCAACACATTGCATTTTGAATTGGACAGGTGTAAATTAGCCAAGTGTCTATCCTTATTAGCTGATTTTTTAAGGAATTATTGGGTTTCAATGTGGAGTCCACAAGCGTGGGTATAAATAGTTCCGGTTTCACTTATTAATAAATTAAAATTTACCCGATAGGTTACGGATGTTACCGATACAAAGTTCTAGAAAACAGTTAGGATGTTATTAAAATAGATATGCTTGTAAAGCTGCAATCAGCAACATGTCAAACCTAACGCCTTCAAATTAAGCACGTTTAAACTGCTCAAGTTCACAACATTGACGGTACTTGACAACGCAAATGTCGATGGAAGTTCAAAAATTTTAATTTGAGAGTTATTAGATCTGTTAAATATGTGTGGCTGCTAGATTTTGCATTTGAGCATCAGGATATAATTCATCCGAAGGGAAAATTAACTTACTATTTCTATGCAAATATAAATCGAAGGGAATACCATGAGATAGGATATCAACTAAGCAAATCATGCATGCATCATTGAACCTTCCAATTGTTTACTGCAACATCCAACATCTTTACATAGGGAGGTCACACAAATATTTGCAAATTCAGGGTATACACAGTAACTAACAAAAAACATCTGTAAAACAAGATTGTACTTGTGCAATAGCTGTGCTATACTTACCTGCAGTATTATTCCATAACTCAAACATACAGTGAACACAAACATATATGACAGTCTTCAGAGAAAATTGACTCAAAAACAGAACTCATATGTCCGCATTTATTCATTTCACAAGTCTCTTAGCATCCTATTTTAACAGAGGAACACTAAAAAATCTGATAAGAAGGATATATAACTATGGATTATAATAAAAGGATTATAATTTTGAGGTTCAATGCTGATCTCATCAAGGAAGTCTTAAATCCAAATTTATATGGCCCACACTGCAAGCTTCATGCCAGCTTGGCAGTGGCCAGGCCTGCCACACATGAAGAAATTCCAGCCCTTCTTCAACACGATCTTGGTATAACCTGTAGCAAAAACTGGAGATTTTGGAGATAATACGCAAGTCTGGTATTCCTTCTGGCTCACCACTGCAACCTCATGGGACTCCGGCTCATATTTGAACACTGCAATGGCAGCCAACTCAATTTAGAATCTTACTGCCTCCAATCCAGTTACACTAAGGTTTGGAATTTGTAAATTACAGCAGTTAGTGAATTTCCTACCAATGCAAAAGGATGGGAAAGAATACTTGGGCTGATTCAAGTTTCAGATAAGAGTTCAGCTAAGTTTAAGGTATTAAACCAATCACAGTGGTGATCAGAAACAATAAATTTAATGACAAATGTGTTTTGGGATTTTTAAAATATCAGAGTATAAACATTTATAACAATACAGGTAATCATTATTTTCATGAAACTTAAGCATGAGACATGAAATTGGTTTCTCTGCGTACCGAGGACGTCACCAGCTCTGAAAATGGTGCTTCTGGACCATTTGGAATAATTGAGAACGTCCCAGCCGAATCTGCCACCAACAAAGTATGCCTTAGCATCAGATATACTGATTTGCAGGGCCAAACCCAGAACCAGAATCAGCATCGCCGTTGCAGCAACATTTGACTTTACCATTACCATCCTCGCCATGAATGCTGAAAATCAAGTTCCACCAGGATGACAATGCCTACAAGCTAAGCTGAGCTCTGATCTGTGTTTTGCAATTTCAGTACATGTTTCTAAGAGAAATCAGTTTAGCATATTTGTACGGCAACTTGGGAACGTGCCAAGAACGTGAAAGGATGCAAACTCTATTAGAATCTGATTGCAGGATCGAATCAAACATGTTCGTATTATTTTTTAAATTTTTTTCCGTAATTTGACGTTTCAAAGTTGAATTTATGGCCTGGCATGTCTGGCACGTCGTGAAGCATGTCTCTTGTACTAAAATGCACGCTCATGCCGCATTCAGGGGTTAAATAATTAGTGATTTCTGGGTTCATCCTCCTATGTATGCAGTCTTCTTTAAATGATTTTTATTATATAGAGAGAGAGCGAGCGTTGAAAGTAATGTTTTCGAAAAGATGCAATCTGCCAATTTACGATATCCGTTGAGAACTGTAGTAATGGCAAGGATATCAGAAATAGAGTGAATTACATTTTTTGTTGGTTTGCTTCAGCATAACTCATAGATTAGAATCTAGTTATTAATAAAGGTGAAGGTGAAAGAAAGATCATGAACCCGATTGCATTTCAGCTTTGGCATTCAGGGTTTCTATATGCAAAAACGTAAATTTTGTAAATTTAATTATAACTGGATTTCCTGTTGTAAGATCATCCCACTAATTCAGAGTATAAATAATTAATAACACTAAGGTGATGAACTTCCATGTGTAAGAGCTTATACTATTTTGTAAAATCACCATGACCTCTTTGCATTTTAAACCTCTCTAACATGTTTTGTATATATGGTTTAATCCAACATAAGCTTATCTTAGTGAATCTCTATTTCAAAGTGCAATGGTCTTTTAAAGAAAGTTTATGCCAGTGTTGCTATTAAATTATACCAACTTAAAGTGCAAAGAAAATAAACTTTGCCCCTACTAATCTTAAAGGAGATAGGCAATGAAGCATGGTCTAAGAATAAATAAATAAAAGCTAAAGAAGCATTACCATTTTCTTAAACTCAAGATATTATTGGCAAGAAGCTTTTTTAAAACCATAGAAGATTTCTTTAATTTACATAATGTACATGTATTCTTTGCATTCTCAAACTTTTCATGCTTGACTATGTAAATTGCATTGTTTAAATTTCCATTGAAAAAGACAATATTTGCATCTATATAATGTAGTTTTGAATACAAGTATGTTACCAATGCCATATTTATTATAAATGAATCCTTATTTAAAATTTGTAAAAATAAATGAATCCTTATTTAAAATTTGTAAAAAAGTTTATTAACAATTCATTCTTTTTCATTGTATAAAGCCCTTTGTAATCAATTAGACCTTAATCCACTTCACTTTACTTGTGTTCCTTTTTCGAAAATATATATATGCAATGCTTCCACTGGATTTAACATCATTACTTAAAAATTTGTACACATGTTGTTTTAACTCCATTAAAAGAAAACTAAAATCCATAGCCATTTGATCTATATAGATAATATCTCACAATTTTTGAATCAAGTATTCTTCCATATGGATTACAGACCCTTGCTTTTTGGACACAACCTCAAACATAAAAACGCATCAAATTTTTTTGAAGAAAATTACTTTGCACTAGTTGTTGGCTTTTCTATTTTTTATTTTTATTTTTTGTATTATTCAATTTTTTTTTTAATTTCCTTATTGATGATTATAGCTAAAACCTTGTTTTTTTAATTATTTTAAAGAATAATAGTTGCAATTTCAACCTATCTTTACATGGGTCACATGTCATTCTTCCTTGTAAGGTAACTAACCTTGTAAATTTCAAATTACTTTAAGTAATGAACTTATTATATTGTGAGATAAATGAAATTCAATTTTATTCAATTTTCTTGTGATATGCTTCAGTTGTGTGATGTCTTGACATTATACTATATAGAGCTCTACTTCTATGGAATGGAAAAGTAGACACAATGTAGTGTCTAAACCATCTAATTCCTCATTCTTGTAGCTTGTCTAAAATAGAAGCTACTCCAAGTATTCCTGTAATGTATGTATTATATCATTTACCTCTTTTAGTAACATTCAATATCTATCTAAACATTCACATTTCTGCAACACTGATTTGTTATTCATGCCTCTTTTGTACTACCCAACATTCAACACCATATAAGATAGCAAGCATGATTATTGTTTTGTATAATTTTTCCTACTACGTTATTGATATTCTATTATCACATAGAACACCACTATCATGTCTCCATTTTGACATTTCTACCTCTACTTTATTTCTTATGTCTTGATCGATTTCATCATCTAATTAGAGGATTGAAATTATTAAAATAATATATGTTAAATTTATATTTTTCTCTTTCTCTTTATTCTATCTAACCAAGTCATTCCTACTTATAAAGGAATAAAACGCTTGATTGTCATGAAAGCCAACTTGCTAGATTTTCCTTTTCTTTTCAATAATCAATTAGTTGAGCAAGTAAAAAAAAAAGATTACATTAATATATTAAAATGAGATTTGAAAGATTTGAACTACAAAAACTTTTATCTTACAGTCTTAGCAAACATCGTAGCTAATATGATCCAATTTTTATTGAAAATTTTAAAAATAATTTAATCATCTAAAGGATTATCCTCATGAATCGTCACATTAATATCCATGCATTGGAAGGTTACCAATATGTCATCTTTCCATTAACAAATTTACCTAATATGAAATTGAAACTAACCTATTAACATCTATAGACCCAAAGGATCTATTAGATTGTCAGTACATTCATGTCATGAAGAACAAAAATTGACTCAACAAAGTAGCTAACCACTACAAGATGCATTAAAAACAAATCATACAAATTGTATTTCTACCTCAAATGATCAATCACATGACAACTAAGAAAAACATGAGGTTGATCCTTAAGGCCTTTAGATCCACACAATTGACATGTGTGCTTTTCCCTTGGCATGTCAATCCATCTTCTACTCTCAATCCTTAGACCATGTGAACTCAAACAAAGCATACTAATAAAACTACGAGCTAGTATTAGGATATAAGTTGTAAGATACTAGACTAGAGAATCTAAAGAATTACCTCTAATATGCTCCAAGTAGAACTTTTTTTCCTTCAACATTTGACCATAACCTTGCTAAAACCTGATGTTTTACTAACTTCCGAACATGTTTAGGATTATTTTGCATTGCCTCCATTGAGATTTTCAAAGTTTTGAGTCATTTTATTCCTTGAAAATATCATCCTTGTTCTCTTGTACTTTGAAGGACTCTTTTTAGAAAACTTTGGATGCTTTGACTTTGAGAGTTTTTGAATATAATCAATAAATTGTTAGAAAGCTTCATTCTTTTAGTGGAAGCAAATTACACTCCAAAAGCAACATGGAATAAGGTGTCTGAGAAATAACTTAAGTGAAACATAGTTATGTTGAGATTGTAACAAAGTTCATAGAAATTTCCAATGAGGTGTTACCTTACTAACAAGAGCCTTAGCATAGAAATCTCAAGTCAAAAGTTTGATCCTAGTAGAGAATGCTAAGCTATGAATTAAAATTACCATAAAATTTAGATTCAAATTTAGCAATTATGTAGCTGTGTAGTAGCTTTATGATGGAACACTCTTTTAGTAATTAGCATCTAAGTTACTGTGTGGGTAGGGGTTGGACTACCAACCCCCAAGTTTCTTGAAAAAAAGTGTATATGTTACTTTTTTATGTTATTATTTAAGTTTATGCATAATATATTAGTAAGAGCAAAAGAAAATGGTAATCGACTAATTGTAATGAGTAATCATGATAAATAATCACAACTCCTCACTATATGAGTTATCCATTTGGTGATCCACTTAGCATAGGATTCAATAAATATACATACCATAACCAAGTAGCATGCTCACTTTTGCTTATGAGAAATAACTTAGTATAATACATGCATTTTATTGCTGATTTTTTTTTAAAATTGGAAACGTTGTAAGCCATTTTAGACTATTTATTACTTTGTCAATTGAAATAAAAATTTATATTACACATGAAAATTGTGCTTAGGAAAAATGATACTTTATTGAAATGAAATGAAGCTTTATTATGTCTGAAGACCCATAGGATCTATTGGACAGAATTTACATGTTTATAAAAAATAGACTCTACAAATTGATCAAGTACCAATGGGGGCATCAAAACAAATTATACAGGTTTTTGCCTATAGCATTATAACATTATCTCAAATGGGTAGTTATAGCACAAGAAATAAACACATGTAACTCATCGTCAAGGGCTCTTGATCTACACAACCTATAAATGCACTCATCTCAGGGGAGTTGAATACATTTTTCACTTTCAATTCTAAGATGATGAGAACTTAACCAAAGCCTGCTAATATCATTCTAATACTTAATGTAAATAGCATCTAAGAGATAGTGAGCTTCTACATCTAGTTTATTAGATCTAATGTGGTATAAATAAAATTACCTCTTGCCTTTCATATTAGCCTACATATATGTTAAAAACTTTTGCTTGACTAGTTTGTGAATATGTTTAGAATTGTGCTACACATCCTCCTAAGTGATATTCCATTTTCTCAATCACTGCATCCCCTAACTACTATACATGATCTTGTGAATCCTTAATGATGAGTGGCAAGGTACCCCTAGACTCAACTATATGAATACGAGCATGTACGCATGATCCGGTCGAACTCCATAGATGGACTAGTTGTAGTATCTAGATAGTTACATGTTGATCACAGTTCGTTGTCTTCCCACCTGGACTAGTATTTACTTTGTCACATATGGTTTAGTCGAGAGTGAGGCGAATGATGTGATCCTAAACTCGTGCTACTCCTAGAGGCGATGGAGAATAATCTTGTTTTAAGCTAATAGGCAATGAGAAGCAAAATCTAACTAGCCTAAGTGCGATGAGCATCCGTCCTTAATCATTTGTACGCATCTTAGACCTCTTGTACTACTTTTTGGATTACCAAGCACACATTACTTGAGCACTTCTAGATACACTACTAGGTTACCAAGTAGTTACACTTAAATGTTCGTGATTAATTCATACTCATTTTGCATTTAACAACAGGAATAGTAATTGATGATAAAGAAATATTAATGAGGAAAACNACAACAGGAATAGTAATTGATGATAAAGAAATATTAATGAGGAAAATGATAAATAATAGTTAACAGGTAAAGTAATTAAAAGCTAAGTGAATGCTGCAATGATGGAGTAATCTCGATCTTTATTTCCAATCATGTGTGTGTCCCAAGTACATCACACTCAAATAAAAGTTTCATACAATTACAATCATCACACTACAAGCATGCACTACAGAAAGAACTAAAACTAATTGAAAACTAACAAAAAGACTCTACCCTAAGAGTTACCAACTCCCCCCTTTCCTGTGCGCCCGAAGGTTGTATTTATAGGCCTACACAGGAATCATGATATCGTGTATTTGATATTGTTATCCAAGCTACAATATTGCGTACCCGATATCGAGGATTTGATATCGAGGCCTGGCAAACCACGATTCATCATACCCCCATGACTAAATAACAACTCGTCCTCAAGTCAACAAAATGAGAATGAGTTCAATTCATTACACAGTGGATAGGTATGAAATTATTGACTAACTAGAAATTACTCATGCTGCAGTGTGGTATTGAACAAAACAAAACTAGGACACAGACTCAAAATTAAAAAAAGAAAAATTTGTTAGAACTCATGTGGTTCTTGGCAGTGGTGGCTCCTCCATGGGTCTCTTTCCCTTATCTTGTGCTCCAAGCTTTGGAAATGGATGTCTCTGAAGTATCGCCTAAAGCTTTTCTTCTTCAGTCTGAGGATCTTGTGTCATCCATGCTGATGCTCCAATGTTTGATGGAGTCGACACCTCCCATGGGCATGGCAGTTGCAGGAACATCTGATTGGCCTTGACATACCATGCCACAAACAACTGTCATTCCTCTTTATAGGCTCTAGCTTTGTCCTTGCATTCTTGGTAGTTTGTGAGCTATCGAGCCCAATCCACTGCAACATCCTTTTTTCCTTAGTAGCTGGTCTTAACCACCTCTAATTCAGAATTTGCTACTTCTAATCTCTGTAATGTTTTCTTGTGTTTAGCAAATTCTGTTTCATATTTAGCATAGGTGTTTGCTACTTGTTTCTCCAATTTTGTTCTTGGGTGTCCTACTCTCAACATGGCTATGTTGGCATACCATAGATTTGCCAACTCCATGTACTCCATGAGATCTTGTATTTATAGGTTTCGGCTTTTTAGCCTCACTTGGTGGGCGAAGGCATAAGTATCCAATATGGCTCTCCAATCAGCATTCTGAGCACTAAGAGTGTTAATATGGGCTTTAGCCATATGAATTTCTTTTTCAATTACCTATTTGTACATCCCCACCTGATCTCTGAAATGCTCCTTAAGCTTCTCATGTCGCTTAGGCTCATTTTTCCATGTGCTTATTTCAATCACCATCTTCTGGTAGATCACGCCTACCTCCTCCATTGAGAGGGTTTTATTCTCTCTAGTCCATTGATTCATATCCTGGTTGACCCTTATTAATTGTTCTTGAAATTTTTGAAAATTTTCCTTGAGAACATTCTTTTATTTTTCCAATGTGGTCAATCAAAGATTTTCGACGGCGAGGTGTTTATTTTCTTCTTGTGAGGCCTTAAGTGCTTTGGTATGTGCATACATTTGAACTTGTGCCTTAGAAGCATCCCAATCAACCTTCTCTTTTTCCTCCACCACTCTTTTATTCTCTTTCAGTAATTTATTCAGTTGCTCTGTCTGGAAGGACTCTAGCTAGTCTGTAGGGATGACTTGGGACGGATCCCACTGTGTAGCTTGTAGGGTGACAAGCTTTTCTTGGAGTCTTTTTAACTCCTCCTCTACATGTTCGGCCCTAACCTCTACCATGACCAGCTTTCCTTTTGTAGAGATGAGGCCTGACTATGTTGTTGTGACATCTTGAGGGATGTCAAACAAGGACATCATCACTTGTCCTATCTGCAATTGATTTATAACATCCTCATTATCTGCAGGAGTCATTGAGGGATCAACCAAGGTTTGAGCATTGTGTGCTCCTGTAAAATCCACCAGTGGCACAACAAGGATATTAAATGATTCCTTGATGTGGTCTACAACCACTTCTACTGCTCCTACTACATCCTGGTCCTGCATGATCACTACTGTGGCACCTCCACCAGTTTCTAATTGCACTTGAAAAGATGCAGCATTTCCAGAGATATGTTGTGAGCAGTGCAATTCCCCTCCTCCTGTTTGGATGGACACCTCGCCCCATGTGTAATCAATCGAAACTATGGATTTTACAGCATCATTAATGACCCTGAAGAGATTTGCTTCATCATGGCTTCCCCAACTAACCGATTCAGCAATGGCCTTAAGATGGCTCATTGATGGTCAATAGTCTTGCAGCAATGGTGGTGGTTGGTCTTGCTGGCCTATGGGTTGTGTGCTGGGCCCCGCTTCCTATTGTTGACTAGGCCTTATGTCTAGAAGTTGGCTAGGCCATGCAGTTTGAGGTGTAGTGGGCTCCATTGTCTATTCTTGCTCAGGCTCCAATTTCTCACCAGCATTTTTCCTTGGGGCTGGTGGCTTTAGTAGTTCAGAAAATGAGGCATTTTGAGCCTTTCTGAGGACGTCATTTGTGTACCCCAGAATTCCAGCATGTTGGCACAACTTCCTGATTAGGCAGGGGAAAAGGCAATGCGAACTTCCATGTCTTGCATTCTTCAAATTGCCTTAAAATTTCTGTGAGATATAGATCGGGTAGGTTGGCATTAAACTTGCCCATCAAGATGGCACTTCCTCTAGCCACATAGGTGGAAATTCTATTCAATCCTTTTGTTGGGAAAATGTGATATGTGCCAATTTTGAAGTAGATCCTCTCTTCAAGTGTGAGCTCTCCATATGCTTTATCTTCCTTGCCGTACGCCCTTTTTAACCATATTTTGCACGCATCTGCATCAGAGCGAGTGGATAGGTGAGCAACCTTGGGTATTGTATTTAGAAGATTCAACACTTCCAAAATGGCCTTGGTAGAGAAATCAATAGAAACCCCACCAATATCAACAGTGATGCCTTCTTCCTTGTTGTGCCAAAATTGATACGTCTCCCCCAGGTACCAATCACCACTCTCAAAGAGAACAGGCCACAATGGAGACCCTTTAAGTTGCTCTCTGACTGCCTCAAGGGAAAATTCAGTGAAAGGTCCAAAATTGAGTTCCACAATCATAGCTACTAACATGGGCCTTTCATGAATTGCCTGAACACATTCCAAAGACAACGTGAGATGTTGTCCCTGTTTAGGTGCCCTGCTATCTCCACCTTCAGCATGCCTCGATTGTGTAGTGATAGGAGGTTCTAAATGAATGTTGAATGATTGTGCCTCCTACTCTACATGTTCTTTAGGAGGCGCTTGGTCTCTACCTCTCCTTGGCCATTTGGATGCACCTTGAGAGGGTCCTTCTTGTTGTCCTCTTTTAGGGGCCATCTGTAATCACATAGGACTAATTATCAATAAGTCTATTTACAAAATTAGATTAATACCTTACTCTTTGCCCTTAATAGATTCATTTCTTGCTTAGTGTGATTCAAAGTTAGAGATTTTGATGAAAATTCCCCTAAAAGTTTTGATATTAGGCCCAATTTTGTTTAGGTAACTCCAAAAAATAATTTCCATGGTCTGGGTGAAGAAATAAGATTAATTTGACAAACATTTTTAGCATTTTAAGGTCACTTACTTGTGATAATATCCTTCAGGAAATGACAAATTTTGAAAAAACTACATGCGACTTGAAGCATACCCTTTCCCCACGACTAAGTTAAACACTTCGGGTTTAAGCATGTTCGATCGGAATGAGAATCGGAGCGTTAATGAGCAAGTTATTGATGTTTGAATGATAGGTGTGCAAGCTAGAAAATTTGTGGAAGAAAATTTCAACTCCCCTCGCATGAACAATGAAAAATGACGTTGATGTGCACCGAGGGGTGGAGGGGTCCATATATATAGGTTTTATAGACATGATATCGCGTACCCGATAGCACGGACCCGATATCAGGTACCCAATATCATGTCCTTTTGAAAATAGGATACTTGGGAAAACTAATGAATTTTTGAATTTCCAAGGCCAAAAATGAAGGATTTAAGATTAATTTGAAAGATCAAGGATAACATTACAGAGACCGAAAGGCACCAAAAGTGTAATGAAGTGGAATTTTCCAATGAAGTTCATGAATAGGGTGAGGAAAAAGGACATGTAGTGATGCACAGGAACATTTGGATTAAAATGATGATAAAGGAAAGGATAACTTTAGCAATGCAATACTCAGAGGGTATAAGGTGATGTGATGATGATGTGCAATGAGTGCAAATTACAATAGTTACGTAAGTGGGTCCTCCCCAAAGTAGGTTCCTACCTATCATGCCCTTACGTAACCACATCTTAAAATGTCTGTAAGCACTAAAAGGGTTAAATGTAATCCGTACCAGTTGCAACAAAATACACTTATGTAAATACCACCACAATGAGGTATGAATTCTATGCGACACAAGACACAAGCCAAAAATACATGAACAACGAGATGAGACAAATCGTAGAAGGGGTTATAGAGATCGGGACATGAGGTAACTAACCCTGGGCACAATGAATCCTGAGCATAGGGCATGATTAATGTGTCAATAGCCCATCGCTCCAAAATCAAGACCGAGTCCATGCCTCTAATCAGTGACATCACATTGTTTCATCTAATGATGGACAACCATAAGAGCACCATGACAACAAGGTGTACAATCACTTGGCATTTTGTCCAAGGGAGGAGTGTTTTAAGTTTTTTTTCCTTGCGGCATGTTCTTCTTTAATCTTTTCTTCAATGTTTTCTTTTTCTTTTTTTATTTCCTTCTTCTAGCCACTTTGGCACTTGTCCTTTCCAACAATGAACCGGAGAAGCCGCCAACCTTTAGGCATGGGTGCATGTCTTTCCAGTGGAACCCCCAGAATAGCATTGAGTTTCTTTATGGAGTGCCATTATTACTCTTACTTCCATTTTTCGTTAGATCTACAAGGATCTTAGTACAACCAGGTTGCATGATAGCACCTACATATGTCACCAAAGAGAATCCACAAGTCCCTTTGATGTCACACCCTGGCCATTCCCTCTTAGTCCATCATTCTTTGCTCTGGGCATAATGATCATAAAATTACTTTAAGTTTTAATGATGACAAGAATATCATTGTGCCCAGAGTAGAACCTCTTATTAATAGAATGGGTGGGTGGATGTTGTCGGCTCACTATCCAAATAATTAATCACATGAGACTTGGTAGCATAGAACAACACCTTGACCGATGAGTCACATGACTATTTTATTCACCGATGAGATTACCCTCAAAAAGATAAAACAACAAATTGAAAATAAAGAACTGGAAAACAAAAAATTGTAAAATCAAAGAAAAGGAAAAACATTTACTAATTATGCTTGTTAGAATGGAGGATATCCCCCATAACTAATCCCTTGAGTATGGCTAGAATTAATAAATGGAAAATTTGGATCCAAGAATGTTGGAAATATTGGGGTCTGGTCATATCCAAACCATTGGGTGTCCTTTGATGTGGTGGTTGGAATGTACCCAAATTGGGGTTCACACACATGATTAAAGTAGGCATAGTGGGGCAGATTATAAGATGTGGTCATGTGATAAGGAGTTGACCCACTATGGCACCCGTGATCGTAAGATGGTATGCAAGGATCGATATGTCTCCCTATATGGTTATATTCATTAGGCTGCATAGTTGTTGAAGTGTTGATTGGTGGCCTTGATAAGGTAATAGGAGGCATTGAGTTTGAGAAGGCAGATGCATCACAACATTGAACTTGTGCTGAGTTGGTGGATGCAGTCGTTTCATAACTGTGCTATCTCTTTCTACGGTCATGTCTAAAGAAAGGACGCTTTTGACGTTGTGGAGGATCTCCATTGCTATTGACAGTAATAGCACAAGTAATGTTCATGGGTTCGTGTTGTGGCACAAAACCTTCTGACACAACTAGTGGTGATGTAGAAGGAGGTGAATGATGAGAATATTGAGGATGAGGAGAAGTGCAAGGAACATGAGGTGGTGATCTTGTTGGAGAGGACATGGGTTGATAGTACTCAGGAGAATGATAACGATGTGGTGAAATAGAGGATGTTGACACAGTTGAGGAAATAGTATGCTAAACATAATAAGCACTTGGGTTTGGATGGTATGAAGGGTATGACTAGTTTGATGGTGGCCTTCCCCATGACTGGGGTTTTTGTCACTGTGGTTGAACCCAGTATTTCTATATGAAATTTGGATGTAGCATTCCTCCCCAATGCTCATGTAAATGTGACAAGATTGGGCATTGGCCTTTGGGGTGATCGTACAGGCAAACGTCACATTGATACAGGTGATTTGCAGTTGAGCTCTTATCCTTATTTTCTTCAACCCTTCTTTCTGATTGTCGTGTGGTGTTCTGTCCTATTCCTTGGTTTGGCATGGTTTTACCTCTAATAATGTTGGCATATTCTCTACATTTTTCATGTACCCATTTCGTCATCTTATTGATCTTTGCCTTAATTTCATCTAGTGATTGTAGTATTGACAAAGATGATTTTGCCTCCTTGAGGTGAGTTTATTTCTCCTCTTTATGATCATGGACCTTTGCTAGTTTGAGATTTTGGTCCCNTCCTCTTTATGATCATGGACCTTTGCTAGTTTGAGATTTTGGTCCCATTGAAATCTTTCAACATTCTCCCATTTAGCTATTTCTCCTTCTTCTTTTGTTACCTGCTTAATAAGCTCTTGGAATTAGTGGGTTTGTAGCTCATATAGTTATCCTGGGGCATACATCCCTAGGGTCTCCCTTGTTTCATTATGAAGCCCATCCATGATGTGATACATTAGCCTTTCCTTGGAGAACCCATGGCCTGGGCAATTGTTTAATAATGAATAATATCTTTTCAGGGCCATGTCCAAGGGTTCATGTTGCCCTTATTCCCACTCTTGGATTTTTCTCCTCAAGGTTGACACTCTTGCATAGGTTTTATATCTTTCAGTGAAGAGTTCCACCATTGTTAGCCAACTACGAATTGATTTCAGCTTCAAAGACCTGGACCATACTTTTGCTTGGCTAACAAGTTTCATAAGAAAGAGCTTAAGTCTTTGCAACCCATTATCAATATTGTTCCATACATAGGCATCATGGAAGGCTTGTAAATGATGTTGCGGATCTAAATCATAGCCTCTTGAAAACTTTGAAAAGTTATTTAAATCAAGCCTAGGTAGACGACTTTCCTTACGATGCCTATAGGATATTTGAACAACCTCTTGTATATGCATTAGTCTCTTAGTGGCCAATAGGAGTTCATCATCACTAGGTAGGTTATGAATTTGTGAGTTGGGATGATGTTGTCTTCGTTCATGTTGGCGTTCTTGACTTTGCCCATGGCCTCGATTTTTATTTCTATGCCAACCCCTTGAAAGATAGTCATCCATGTCATGACCTGACGTCAAACAAGTAGAGGAAGAGAAAGAACTGGAAGAATCGTCATGACTTTTGTAAGTCTCCCAATCATCCTCAAATAAATTCATGTTAACCATTGAGAAGGTCCTAGGCCTTACGGGCCTCCTCGTTCTATGAGATGTCCCATCCTTACTAGAGGTGTCAGAGTTGGATGACAAGAGTCCTTGAGTACCATTGGGGTGTTCATGAACATAGGAGATCCCTGCATAAGATTGAGTACTCCAAACTTCATCTTCATCATCATATATTTCATTGGTTCTCCAATGAATTAAGTACCATTGGGGTGTTATCATAGTCTTGTGAGAGAGACATTGTTGTGAATTATGTGACTTATTTGCAATTACTTTCTTTCTAAAAGATATATCATCAAGGCTTCATTATAGTGATCTTGGATGATGTAACTAATCTAAATAACTAGCACCATCCCTGGTAACGGTGCTAATGATGAGTGGCAAGATACCCCTACACTCAACTATACGAATACAAGCGTGTGTGCACGATCTAGTTNTACCCCTACACTCAACTATACGAATACAAGCGTGTGTGCACGATCTGGTTGAACTCTGCAAACGAACTAGTTGTGGTATCTAGACAGTTACACGTTGATCGCAGTTTGTTGTCTTCCCACCTAGACTAGTATTTACTTTGTCACATATGGTTTAGTCCAGAGTGAGGCGAATGATGTGATCCTAATCTAGTGCTACTCCTAGAGGCGATGGAGAATAATCTTGTTTTAAGCTAATAGACAATGAGAAGCAAAATCTAAATAGCCTAAGTGCGATGAGCATCCTTCCTTAATCATCTGTACACATCTTGGACCTCGTGTACTACTTCTGGGATTACTAAGAGCACATTCCTTAAGCACTCCTAGATACGCTACTGGGTTGCCAAGTAGTTACACTTAAATGTTCGTGATTAAGTCGTACTCATTCCACGTTTAACAAATGGAATAGTAATTGATGATAAAGAAATATTAACGAGGAAAATGATAAATAACAATTAACAGGTAAAGTAAAAGCTAAGTGAATGCTACAATGATGGAGTAATCTCGATCTTTATTGCCAATCATGTGCATGTCCAAGTACGTCATACTTGAATAAAGGTTTCGTACAATTACAATCATCACACTACGGGCATGCACTAGGGAAAGAACTAAAACTAATTGAAAACTAACAAAAAGACTCTACCCTAAGACTTACCAACTCCCCCCTTTCCTATGCACCTGAAAGTTGTATTTATAGGCCTACACAAGAATCACGATATCATGTATTCAATATCAGTATCCAGGCTATGATATCGTGTACTCGATATCGATGCCTAGCAAACCATGATTCATCACTCAAGTACTACTTTAGAGAATGTGTCTTATCTTGAGATAAGCTAGCTATGAGTATATGTAATGAATTGACATAAGGTTTCTGCTTCTAAAAGTAATAAATCACATTCACATAATAAACTTGACTAAGGTGTTTTCATCTTCACATAAAAGTTTTTTGTACTTTTTTAATATCGTTCCAAAGCTTAGGATTGAGTCCAAGTCTCCAAACAACACATTCATATAATAGAGGAGGATAGATGATAGTTTGAAAATTTTATTTTCTGACCTTCAAAGCCCAAAAGCCTAAATCCTTGCACTTGTTTTTTGAAACCACACAAAGTCTTGAAGCCTCCTACTATTTTTTTCTTTGATGCACTTCCCCCATATGTAATTGTCCATATAAATCAAACCTAAATATTTAAAAGAATCTACTATTTGCACATTAGTCCCTCCAAAATGGAAGTTATAATAGTTATTTCTTGTACCTTATATCATCACTTTGGTTTTATCTACATTCACTTGAAGACCATATGAATGATAATAAATAAAATTTGAGACTTCCCAAGAGGTCAACCATGCTAGTAGTTTGTTTTATCTACATTTACTTAAAGATTGTATGAATGACAATAAATAAAATTTGAAACTTCTTGAGAAGTTAGCCATCCTAGTACTACTCCAAGATGAACATGCTTAATTATGGAATCTTTATCTTAGTTGTTGCCAACATATTAATTTGAATAGTTTGATCTATAGGACAGAATTTACATACATCTTCTTGTAACCTAATACTCGATCAATAAAATAATCAAATAGCTTATACAAACCTTAAATTATAAAATTGTATATAGTCTTTAAAAACTAAATACTAGGGTAATCAAGAAAAATATGTTGCTCATCTTTAAGGTGAATAGAGCTACAAAGTTATACTCCTATTTCAGAATGTTTATCTATGTTCCAATATCTATTCTTAGGCAAAGAGAACACAATCAAATTTGCTTATCATAGTTGTTCATCTCAAAAATATATTTAGCCAAGAGGTAAATTGCTTCACTTAATAATTTATTACCTCTAATATATGAGCCCTTTTTTTCACAATAAGAGTGATGAGACGCAACATGCACTGGGCCGCGATATCGCGTATGCGATATCGTGGCTGCCGCGATATCGCGTACACGATATCGCGTCCCG
>MNCI01010828.1:322473-420236 GCA_015680685.1 Gnetum montanum | reverse complement strand
CCGGTAAGTGGGAACGGATGCTGACGCTAGTTAATTTAGACTTAGGACATTAGTTAGAGTTAGCTTAGTTTCTCAACCCTTTCCTCTGATAGCGTAGAAGATAAACCGAAAAATACCAAAAAAATCACATACCTCAGACTTGCTTAACCATACACCGTGACACCTACAAGCAAGCCTGGGAAGACAACGAACGATTAACCCCAAGTGTTTCTTGTGGTGTTAAGGCATTTAGTCTGCGGAGTTCGACCGGATCACGCGTGCACGCCGTATTCGTATGGTTGAGTGTAGGGGTACCTCGCCACTCATTAAAGAGAAAAATAGCACTTTAACCTTATTTGACTCATAACCTAGTAATTAGGCCTCTCGTAATACAATAAATTAAAATTGAGAATGAATATTGAAAATGAAGTAAGATGGTATATATTTGAATTCCATATTCAAGAAAATGAGCATTCAAAATATAACACACACACACACACACATAACACAACACAAAAAATAGTAAAAGGCAATTGAATCAAATGTGACTTGCAAACCACACGCCATATTTCTTAATAAAAGAAGTGATAATAATTCACTATACGATTCCAGCAACAAATTCGAAACAGTGCACTTCCATCTTAATATCTTGACTAATGAAACCATAGAAAAAATACTAGTGAAAGAGCAAGTTACTTGAAAATATTATGCTTTGATTACACAAGTCTATTCCATAGTTTTTCTAAAGGATTGCAAACTTTGAAAACAGTAGCAAACAATAATAATTCCTTTGCCAAAAGGTCAAGTAATTGTTGCCTTTTAGTAAATAGTTTTGAATCCAAGGATTCTTTTAGAGCTTTAATTGTAGAGTGAGATACTCTCACATCTATACATTTACAATAAATCATCTCTTTTAAAATGTTATAGAACCCTTAAAAACCAATACACACACACACAATCTTAGATTATACATGCAAAAAATGTTTAGATATAAATTTTCTTCAAGAGATTAAAAGGCAAGTATCTAGACTTCAAACTTGCTGCAAATTTATTATAACTAATAGTTACTATGTCTATTCTACCCATGAGAGTGGAAAAAGTGGATCAATGATCCTTCTTCATGATAAATAGGAGTTTGTTCTATGTAATGATAATTTGGGCAATTGTAGTTGTATTCAATTTCATTATTCAAATGAAATTTTGGGTTTTGTCTCTTGCTATGCTTCTTGTAATCTTAATGATAGAAGATTATTGTTGAAGTGGTTATCTTACAACTTGCCTACAGCCAATGATAGAAAATCTAAGGGATAAAATTGGAGATAAAATTTGGATAACAATAAGTTCCATTATAATCTGCAACTCAAGAATAAACTTAACTTGCATGAAGTTAAGCAAAACTATCTTTCATCTAACTCTTTTAATTGGTTCACATAGAATAATACTAGACAAAGGAATTATTACATTACTTTGAGGTTAGATCAAATTTATTTAGCTAAGAAAATTAGTAATCTAATCTCAATAAGTATATCTCCTTCAACAATGGTTGGAGTTCTTAGTTACAAATGGTGATCAAGCTACCAAAGAAGTTTTTCACTTTCTCAAAGGAAGACAAAACTACCATAAGATGTAAGCTATTTAGGTTAATGATCATATCTTCACCTCCAAAAATGACATTTTACAAGTATTTATTGAATATTACTCTAAAAGCATTCAATAAGGAAGAGGTTAACATTTTACAACAACTTTATGACAACAAAGCTAGTCTTTTTCCAAAATTATTTAAGCAATTTTGATCCCTTTTTAAGTAACTGTTTATGATGTGTATAAAGAGGCTCTTAATAAAAACTCCTTTGGTAAAGTTATCAATGTTGGTATTATTAAATTCTTGTCCAAAGAAGAGACAACACTAACATATGTAATTAGCACCCAATTACTCTATTGAATTTTTTCTATAAAATTGTTGCTAAAAAAATTAAAACTTTTTCTTGTGCATCTCGTTAATTAAGAGCAAATTCATTGGAATGTGTATCACTAAAGAGCAAACCAATCTTGTTTAAGGCAAGTACATCTTAGAGAATGTAGTTACTATGGTTAAAGGTATGCATTGGCCTTCCTCCACTAATTAGTAAACTATTCTCTCAAACTTGATTGGTTTTTCGTAAGATGTTATGAGGCATCATAAATTCAATAATGCATTTGAAAATCATATTGATGTGCTTTTATCATATGCTTCTTCATTTATATGCATAAATGGAATATTTTGAGCTATGATTAAGTTTCAAAGACAACGATATGCCTTTTCATAGAGGCAATGGAGGAAAAGAGCTCATGTACCCAACCCTATTTTATTAAGATAAGCTATAGGATGATGAAGATTACAATGACATTAAGCTTCAAGGAGCAATTAGTGAAGCATAACCTTTAACTTCATAACTTTTTATTATTGAAACTGGTGGTTTGACAAATGTTGATGTCTCTCCTAAAACTTTTAACAATTGAAACTGGTGGTTTGACAAATGTTGATGTCTCTCCTAAAACTTTTAACAAAAGGGCTTTTTACTCATGCCCATAAATCATACGGGAACCCTTGCATATTAGACACAACAACCAAACATCATTATTGAACATCACTTCAAGTGAACATTCTAGCAAGCCCTTCTCATTTCTCATAGCAACCAATGCCCTACTTATTCCTCACAAGAGCCAAGCCCTTATACCACTATGTGATATTGCTACATGTTACATCTAGGGTAATGTTTTAAAAAGAAATCATCCATATAGAATGACATGTTTTATAGCTAAATGTCAACCCCTCTCCTTTACCCAAGCTTGGAAACATCTTAATCATAGTTTCAATTTTGATGGACAATGCCGAGTTATAAAGTTCTAAATGAACTATATATCTTGGGGTATACCTTAGTAAAAACCATAGCAAAGTTGCATCTGTGATACCTCACCCATAGTATTTCTTTTATTATATAATATGTATCCTATCCCAATAGGGAACTTGAATAATATTTTATTCACCTTTGTCTTATCCTATCCCAATAGGGAACTTGAATATGTATCCTATCCCAATAGTGTCTTATGCTTTGTCTCATCATCTACTTTAGAGATGTTCAGTAGGCAAGTGATATTATTGTGTATCTTCCTCCTAAAAAGTAAAATCAAACCTACCTAGAATTAAGGGTTGCATAGTATTTTACAAAATTAAGGTCAATCTAGATGGGATGTCGAGTATCACAAGAATACAAACCAATTCAGAATTAAAATAGCAGAATTAGTTAAAACACCTTTTATAGGGATCCAACTTCAATCTTGTAAACATGTCAAAAAGCATGTAAGCAACACAACAAATTAGTAGTCAACTAAGAACTATATTAGTACTCAACTAAGAACCGCAGCCGAATTGTGTGTTCTCCAGTTTACAGGTTCGATGCCAGTGTTTCGCGGGTAACACTGAATCAATGGATCTCATTAGACTTTGGTAGAAACTAAATTTTCAGTTTCAGTACATAGGTGCAGAGAACAGATTATCAGAAATTTAGAATACTTCTGCTTACATTCAGCATAGAATTTGTACACATAGTTCAACTTTCAGCCTTTGTGATTTCCCCAGAATAGAAAGATGTTTTGTGGGTACTTGATCTTGCATGCCAGTGAAAGGCTTCTTGTTTCTATGCTCTAGCTGCCTTTGTCTACAGTCACCCAATAACAGATATGTTGTACGGAGCAGAATTTAGAATACTTCGGATTACATTCAGCATAGAATTTGTACACATAGTTCAACTTCCGGCATTTGTGATTTCCACGGAATAGAAAGATGTTTTGTGGGTACCTGATCTTGTATGCCAGTGAAAGGCTTCTTGTTTCTATGCTCTAGCTGCCTTTGTCTACGTCGTCAAACAGAGCAGATAGCCATGGAAAAGAAAGATGGTTTTGGTATCAAAGAACCAGCCATGGATATCTTCGCTGATTTTAATAGCTGCTTTCATCTTCAGCAAACTGGGTTGACTCATGAATACAACCACGGTTGTAAAGAGGGCCATTAAATCTTCCTCTTTAATATCTGTGCTAATCGAGTTTGCTCCTTCCTTGTAACAGCGCAGTAGGATGAGGTTCCTTTACTTCTTCAGAACCCTGTGCCCTTGGAAGTTAAACTTTGAACTGAATTAGACGTCTGGTTAGATCTGAGGACTCGAATGAGTTGAATTATTGAATAATTACAAAGGTAGGTCTATATTGAGTTGAATTATTGAATAATTACAGAGGTAGGTCTATAATATGTGTGTTGTGAAACATTGATGCATATCAATATTAGACTGTAACAAGTTCAGCTTCAATTTTTAAAAATAAAACCATGCTAACGCCCGGTTTTTTTTTTTTTCAAGTGGCATGCTGAGAATTAATGAGATTTCCCCTTTTTTCATTTCTAAAATAAAAATACGCATCATCTTTATTCATGGCAAAAAGTAAGTCGAATAAGCTAGACTGCTCACTTTAACTACCTTGAAAAAGGGCATTTTCTTAGTTCTTCCATTTCAGCCTACAAATTTTCAATTACAGGAGAACTCTGCAATTCAAAATTGCTCTAAAACTACCATAAACTATACCATACACAAATGTACAAAATTGCATACCTAATAGTGCAATGATCTGTATAAACTACGCCCCACAACCTCTGAAAGCCTTATTCTAAGCAATGCATTTTCTTAGTTCTTCCATTTCACAGTCTACAAGTTTGCAATTACAGGAGAACTCTGCAGTTCAAAATTACTCTAAAACTACCATAAACTATACTATGCACAAATGTACAAAATTGCATACCTAATAGTGCAATGATATGTACAAACTAAGCCCCAAAACCTCTAAAAGCTTTATTCTAAGCAAAGCTTCATTATTCTACCATTTCTTACGGTCCTTCTGGCATGAAACTGCACAAGTATTTGGAAGTAATCTCCAATCTTTTCTTTACCTATGTCTCCTGAATCTCAACTACCCTGACATTCTGCTCTTCAAAAGAAGTTGGAGTTTGCTTTGGAATAGTGACAATAAGCACCCCATTTGCAAGCTCCGCAGAGATAGCACTAGCATCCCAGTTCACAGGCAGTGCAGACGCCGCAGATAACCAACACAAGACCTCTCACCAAGAGGCATTCGCCCTTGGCCTGAGCTTCTAGTCTTACCGCTGATCTGCAACAACACTCAATTGTTCCACACATCATCCTTCGTTGTCCCTGTCAAAAAACAACCCCAACCGCTCTTTATCATTATTTCGAAAATAGTTGCAGATCAATTCCATAACTCAAATTTCCAACGCAGTAAAAACAACAAATTTGAGACTGATATTTCATCATGAAGACGCACAAGAAGAATCTACCACTAGGGAAGTAAGGGAATTTTTCAGAATGAGTTTGAACGTAGTCTAGGAATGCAAAGCAAACAATAGAAATATCATAAAGAGCTTAAGCTTGTTAGAAGAAAATCAGCTAGAAATCAAATCTCCCAAACCCAAATCTTTCAAAACAAACAGCCATGCAAGAGAATCCAACAAAGAAAGGTAAGCACCACAAAATAATTGCAACAAACACGGAAGAAGAATCTCATGACAACCTCGAAAGAGAAAAGAACTTCACCAGGCCCTGCTCCTGATCCACAATGGTTCAATTGAAGAACAAACACTAGACCGTGTCTCACATGCAAAAATCCTACTGCAGTCCCTGTTCAACTCCCTATTCTTCACTTTTTCCAGCCAAGGTCTACAACAAAGAGTTGCTTCAGCTTCTGCTGATTGTTTTCTTTCAAATTGACCTTATCTAGTTAGGACATTACATCAATGATGTTCTGGCGCATTATTACATCAATGATGTTCTGGCGCATTACATGTTTTCTTCAAAAATATGTCGAGGCTTTATAACTGTCATACAAATTCTTTGTAATTTCGTATAAAAATTTCCATAATTTCGTATAAAAATTTCCACCTTCCAGTTTCATGATTTTTAATAAGTAATAAAAATTTCCACTTTGCAGTTTCATAATTCCAAGATTAAATTGAGACAGAATAGCCAGTTCCAATTTAAAAATTATCAAACATCAACTGATTAACTGCATGAAGGAATTCTAGCATTCTGCTAATCGACATTGACAGCGAGGGCTCGCAAATGCAACAAACAATCGCTATAAGATCCCGACTGAAACGACGAATTGCGACTGCCGATCTTTGATAAGGAACAGAAGCCAAAAGAAATACAAGAATCAACCGGCGAAACAGATCATCAACAAAAGAGTTTTCCAAAGCTAGGGTTCAAGAATACGATACGAAACCGCTGCGGCATTTGACATGTCATATCGATCTGAGAACACAAATTGCAAGGACAAATCTTTAAAAAAAAAACGGCATCTCCGAGCACTAATAAACAAAAACTAAAACACTACACAACAGAAAACAATTGTTCGAAGTTAGGGTTAGGGTTTCGTCAAGAGTTAAATCAATCACAGCAGCAGATTACCAGAGAGATCGGCGTTGATGTAATGCACGTGATGGCACTCCCACCAGTCGACGCTTGTCTTCGCTACGGCCTGAGCATCTTTGGCAAAAACGTAGCTCGGCGTGTAGTCCCAATGCGAAAAGGCGTCAAAAGGATCGAGCATACTCATCATGCGCGTACGTACCGATAGCAGAGGATCCAACAAACTTCCACCACTGAAAAAGGGTCTCCAAAGACATTGAATTTTCTCGTGGCCGGAACGGAAGCTTCTGGAATCTGGATTATTTTCCAGAACACACTGCCTATGCATTTTTATTTGTCCAATGTTGATAACGTAAAACTTAAGATGAAAGTATTATACGCCTAGATCTTTTTAAAAAATGCTTATGGAAAATTTAGGGCTGAATTCGGCATCATCTATACGCGAGATTACTTTTGATAACACGTTAATCAACCTTGTAATCTCTCTTTTCAATAACCTTGTGAGCTGAGCTCTTTAGCAATTTGTTGGTGTCTTTCATAGTAATGAAGTGATCTAACTTTTTTATTTGTTATGTTCCGAGACTAAAGTTATGTGACGGTATGCACAGATGGCCAGCACAAAACTTATTTTTTTTTTATACGAAACTTAACCACAACGTATACTTTGACATATATGCAATTATTTTTAGTTTCAACCCCTACCTTAAACTTCAAGAAAAACATAATTATTAGAATTGAACCTCATTAGAAACTATGATTTACAAAACGCAAGTTGTATGCTTCTTAACTTCATCATCAGCTTAGCCTTGTCTTAGCAAAATGGGGTCACCTACACAAATTATTTTTCATCATTTACATGTATGAAGAGCTAACTCTTTGTTTATTTGCAGTTTTTTCAAATAATCTTGAATTGTTTTCCTAGGCACCACCACTTGGAGTAATGGCAAGGTACTTGTTTCTCAAGTAATAAAACCTAGGTTCAAACCTAGGTGCAACCACTTGAAAGCAATTTGAGACAATGTATGAATTGTGTTGAATTTGATTATAGATTTTCTACTAATTCTCTTAATTCAATTTGTGCTTTAATTTTGAAATCCCAAAATTTTATAAAAGCTTTTGAATTTTATTCGCTAGTTTAACATATGGTCTTGTTAATTGCTAAATCATTTTAATAACATTTAGTTTGATTTTTGTTTTTGCAAAAAATTTAATCTATGCTTTAATTTTGAAATCCCAAAATTTTACAAAAGATTTTAAATTTTATTGGCTAGTTTAACATATGATCTTGTTAATTGCTAAATCGTTTTAATAACATTTAGTCTAATTTTTGTTTCTTGAACAAATTTTGGTTGACGTAGAACATGAAAAAAAAATTTGAGAATCCATCTTTTAAAATTTATGCTAAAATAATTTTCCTTTTAACAATACTAAGAATATTGCAATTCACCATATATGCAAGTTCCTATTTCACCAAAGGTCGACTTGGCTCACCAAAGGTCATATTTGGGTCATGTAGACCTTGTGCAATGGTTTGGCTCTTAACTTGCCCTTCTTTTTCAATGACATTATTGACTACATGATTCAACATAATACTCATTATTAAGGATAAGGGCCTTCTTGAAGCCCTTGCCAGCAAGTAAGGCGTCTCCAACACCAACATTATTGAAGTAGAGCTACAACTGGCACTATGTTTCACTCCTCAATTGATGAGCAAGGAGTATGCTCAATGTCCAAGCATATGTTCTACAAGCATCATGATAGACTATATCATAATATGTAGAATGATAGGTCAAACATTTATGAGTAGCATGGGTCGATTGTAAGTTGATGTTTTTCTGGTTACATTTGTAGTGGGCTTACAATATATGGTTAAAAGTCCGTGGGAAAGGGTGTCAAATCCTAAAAAAAATTAATATGAGCAAAAAAAATTCAAAGGACATCATAAACTTGACATTGAGTAGACATCATTAAAAAAAACAATAAGGACGAAATTTTTTTTTCAATTTTAGGATTGTCTATTCAAGTGAACAACCTTACAATTAATATATTTAAAAAATAAGTGACAATAATTAACTATTAGTGGGGAGGAAGCTGCCCATCTAACCAAAATTTGCATCACTTTTTAGCATATATTATTAAAATAGGAAAAGAATTTGAGGGAGAGAAAGCAAGAAAGTGTTACCACTTATGAAAGATCTTCACCTTGTCGCTTGTTATTGATCTTTTGTGAGAATCTTCACCATCAACTATAACCTTCATGTCAATACTAGTTTTAATATTTAAGTTAATAATATTCTTGTCAAACAAAGAAAATTTTGCCATATGAGCTATCTGCATGAGTCACTTAATACTGTCTTTAGTACTAGTAAAAATATACATAGGGACTTCTATCTTCTCTAGATTCTCTATTATCATTTGATCATTCTTATCGTTGACATTAACTTCCTTTTCATATCTTCAACTTCATATTATTTTTTATCTTTAGCTTTTGATATGTGGCGAGGTACCCCTATGCCTAACCATACAAATCACAAAGCATATATGTGTGATCCAATCAAATTCTGTGGACTTTATCATTTCTAGTGCACTAGTCTTCTAGGAAGTGAATCTTGCTTTAACGTCAATCGTTGTCTTCCCAATTACACTTGTGATGTACACTGTATGGTTAAGTGTAATTGAGGCATTTGATTTTTATCATATTGTGTTTTATAGTTTGGTGTTGAAATGTAGATGAAAGTAATTGGATTAACTCATTTAAATTAACTAATTAACTAGTATTTAATAATCCTAACATAAGCATCTAGTCCCACTTTCCATACATGTCTTGAACCCACGTATCCACTCTTGGGCGACCAAGTGCTACGCTACTAGGCATTCCAAGCAATAATGTTGCTAGGATTACCAAGCAAACATGTGTTATGCTCGAAGTGGTTGTACTTATGTGTGTAATCTATCTTGCTTAATTACTTCATTAACTTAGTTATTGAAAAATATTTAATAAATAATTCAAAGCATTTAATAAATAAATGAAAATATTAAATGCATAAATAAAATATTTAATCTATCCAAAGTGATACAAGGTTTATTAGAAAGCTCGTCTTTATTGCCACACACACTGTCATGCTCAGGTACAACAATGCTTGAATAAATATTTGTACATTCAATGAATCCTATTGCAAGCACTCAGGAGGAAAATTCTAACTTTCAAATGGAAAAATTGCAAGAGCTTCACTGCAACTACAATCTCTATTACTATAAATGCAGCTAGCAGGAGTCTATTTGTAGTTGAAAATAGACACTACATCGACAAGGCCTCATCAACACATGATAAGATGTGTTGACTAGGCCTTGTCGACGAGGCGTGGTCAACGAGGTCTTGTCGATGCACCCAACTAAATGTGACTCATCATACCCCCATGATTGAATGAAAACTCATCATTGAGTTCTTTTACAAAATTGAGAAGGTATGGAATCATTGGTTAACTTTCCTCAAACAAAACAAACTGACTAACTTGACAAAAAATGAGGTGCCTAGGTGTACAAATCAACACATTATAAAAATGGTGGTGTTCAAGACAAAAAATTAAACACCATGACATGACTCTTCAAAATTGGATAGCACATTCCTTGATGATGTAAAGTTTGATGGAGAAGATCATATGGTCTCAGATGGTGGTGGCTCCTGAGGTTCCAAGGGACCTTCACTAGCTTCACACATGGGCAGTGATTGAGGTGGCTACAGTTGTCCTGCTACTACTGCAACTTCAAGTGGGAGGCAGAAAGCATCTAGTAGTGCTTTCATTTTCTCCTCCTTACTTCTGGGATCATGCATTGTCCATGCAGCTTTGCCAATGTGGGTTGGAACAAGCACATCCTAGGAACACAGGATTGCCGAAAATAGCTCATTAGCATTGATGAACTAGGCAGTGAACTATTTGCATTCAATGTTGAATGCCCTGACTATGTCCTTCAGCTCCCGCTAGTCATTCATTCATTTGGCTAGGTTTTTAGTGATTGATCATTGATCTTTGAACCATGCTCTTAAAACTTCAAGTTTAGCATTTACAGTCCCAAGCTTCTGCTTGGTGTCTTTATGGTGCTTGAACTTGGCCTTGTATAACAAATACAAGCTAGCCACTTATTTCTCCAACTTTGAACATAGCCGTCCAGCAATCAGCATTTCCAAGTTTGCATATTGAAGGTTGGCCAACTCCACATATTCTATCATTTCTTTGATTTTCAACTCCTTTAAGTGGATCTCCACTTTGTTGTAGGCATCGATCCCATCAATGATGGGTTGCTAGAATTCTCTTCCTTGCTGGAGTTGCTGGAGGGCTTCATTCATCTTTACCCTCACCATTTGAATGTGTTTCTCATTAACTTCCTTTTGCAAGCCAACTTGGTCTCTATAGTGATTCTTCACTTTTTCGAACTTTAGAGCTTGATTCTTCCAAGTGGCGATCTCAATGGTAGACTTCTAATGTAAGGCATGCGCTTCCTGCATTAATAGATTTTGATTTTCTATTGGCAATCTCCTCAATTCAGTGTTCACCTTGGCAAGTTGATCCTGCTATTGATGAATAAATTCTTGCATTTGATCCTTCTAAGCATCAACATTGCATAAGTGATGATTTTGTGTGGTCAAGGTCTTGTTCTCTTGGTGCATCTATGTCAAGTCCTTCTGAATTGAATACATTTTTGCTTCAGCTATGGACTAGTTGAAGATGGCCATAACTGCCTCCTCCTTAGTCTTTTAGAATTGTTCTTGAAGTTGTTTGAAAGCTTCATCTCTTATTACTGTTGGGCTGAGGATCACAGGATCAATAAGTCGATCACATAGTTCGAAAACCTCTATGGCCAAGCATTAATTTTGTTCTTGAGTCGTTTCAAGTTGCCCCTCCAAAAAATGCATTTGCCCCTTGCATTTAGTAGCTCCAACTAGGTTGTAGTGATGTCTTCTAAAAAGTCAAAGATATCTAGAATCGATTGCCCAATTTCCACTAGTCGTTCTAGCAACTCTTCATGTGGGGCTGCGCTTAACTTTTTGCTGACCATGCCTGTGGATGTTTGCAAGTCTTGAAGTGTAGATACATCTAGTACAAATGTCACAGGTGCATTTAATGCTTTAGCTACATGATCAACAACAACTTCAGCTACTATTTCCTACCTTTGGTGCTACATCACCAAGACAATTTCTCCTTTGCCTTCCTTCAAACACATCGAGAAAGTGATGACATTCCTAGAGATTTTTGGGTATAGTTGGTGTTGAGATAAAAACACCATTACCTCCCAAGCTTTGGGATCCTACCTTGTAGGTAACTACATTCATTGTATAGAGAAAATTGGACCACCCCTCTCCATCTGGCTAACTATTTGGGCCACCTCGTTAAGGTAACTCACAGCTGGTCAATATACAGATGGATCCACCCCACTCACTCTTACACGTTGCACTTGTTTGCTCAAGAGCTATTTTTAGATTTTGGGTGGACACTCAATGGCTATGTGGGCCTCTCACATTGTTTCTTTAGTGGGTAGTGGTGAAGGCTATTCCTCTTCTTAGGTCATCACAAGCATCTTGTCTTTCATGATCTTGGACCATGAGGCTAAAGGAGCATGCCTGAAGATATCATTAGAGTAGTGGACGATGCTTGCCCTTTTGCATAGTTTCTGGATGAGCCATGGAAAGGGCAAGGTTTTTTTTCCACATTCATTATTTTTGAAGTGCTTTTTAATCTCTAAGTAGATCAGTTGTGGAACGTTGACAGAAAATTTCCCGCTTAGAGCGGTGCATGCTCGGGTGAAGAAGGCAGTCACCTTGCTTGGCCTCACTGTGGGGTTGAGGTGATAGGCCATGATTTTAAAATAGATGCTCTCCACTAGTGTGAGCATGTTGTACTCCTTACAGCCAACCCCGTAGCATCGTTGGGTTCACTCCTTCTTGGCCTCAGGATCATCCTTCATGGATAGGTCTACCAACTATGTTCCAATGTTAGGAAACCCAAGTGCCTATGCAATCACTTCTATTGAGTAGGATACTCAGATATCCTTGATTTTGAAAATGGACCCCAAACTTCGATTACTCTAAAAGAGATATGTCTCTCCCATGTACCATTTTCCACTGGATGTGATGATTGTCCATATGGAATAGATTTGTAGTTGAGTCTTGACATCTGCTAGAGCTTTTTCTAAGAATGGCCCAAAGTTGATCTCTTGAAGGACTGATCGTTGAATTTCTTGGGATTTAATGATGTCAAGGTAGGCCTGAGTTAAAGTGACCTCAAGCCTTGGTGCAGGTCCAGACACTTCTCCTCATTGTGATTGTTTAGTAGGCACTTCTTTTGAAATCTATTAGATAGATTCCACTTCAAGCTCCTCACGAAGAGGTCTCGTTGCATGGGTTGCTTTTGGTGATTCTTGGGCTTATTCTTGTTGGCCCCTTCCAACTCTAGGCCACTTCTCTTGTGGTTGAGATGGTTCTTCTTCCTGTGAGCATTTCTATTTTGGTATCATTTGTAATCACAATGAGACCATGGATTAGCAATTATTTTGTAACTTAAAGCAATTGGGATACCTTTATCTCCTAAGGATAGTTACACTTGGCTAAGTTATGATTATGGTTGATTTAATTAATCCAATTATCATTTATTTATGTATTATCATTAATAAACCATCATAGAGGTTGTTGGAAGGGTTAACTCCTAAAAAAATTGATGTTTGTATATTGTTAAGTTTACTAATCCTTTTGGGGGAGTTAGAAAAATTTTCAAAAATTTTCATTGAAAACCTTAAAGTTTGTAGCCCCCATGATAGAGATCTTACCTTTAGTAAGTGCAAGGTTGAAGAATGAAGTGATTTGAACAAACAGTTGGAAAGTTATGAGCTTTGGAAGGTTTTGGGCTTTGAAAAATTGCAAAAAATCCCAATGTGTTATGAGCAAATAACAAAAAATTCCTAAGTGCATGGTGGTATATAGAGGATGTAAGCATTGCATTGATGAGGCTTCGTTGATGGGGCCTCATCGACGTAGTCGACTGTGTCGATGAGGCCTCCTCGATGTAGCTATTGACCACCATAGATGACCATTTACTTTGGTCAAACTTGCAAAATACAAAGAATTTTGGAATGAAATTGGGGTTAAATGAAAGCTCAAAAGGCTAAGAATAGTATGAAAACATGAGAAGAGGGTGTTGAAGCTCATAAATTTGGAAAAATGGAGAAAATTTGATTTGGAAGATGAATAAAATAAAAGGTTAAGGATCATTAAGTAGAATACACAATTGAATATGCAAAAGATAGGATTGTAGTGATGTCAAAGGTAAGGAACCTTAACTAACCAAACCAAGAGCTATGCAAGTAGGTCCTCCCCATAGTAGGCTCATGCCCTTTTTACCCTTGCATAACCTCAACTAAAGAGTCAATGGGCCCCACAATCAATTAATGTTCAAGAAAAGTTAAGGCCCAACCAGAAGGAATCTACTTAAGAATTCCAACACATCAAACCAAGACATAGAGCATAACATAGAACATGGTAGTGAGGTGAGTTATGGTAGCATGGATGGATGATAAAGAAGGTGGAATGGAGCTCCAAATTGAGGTCATAAGAAGTCCCTTGTGGAATTTAAATGACCTAAGAAGATCCATCCTTAGTCTAGACCAAAACCACCCACTTCTAGTGACTTTGCATTATCATCCTAAGATCGATCCACCCACTCAAGACACAAGAGTGCTTCCACAAGACAACCATAATTCCATAAAGAGAAAAAAAGAGAGAAGTTGAAAGTGAGAGAGAGGGGGTTAGTTAGAGGGGACCTTCAAGCATAGGCACATGTCTTTCAAGTTCCATAACCAATGCTTGTAACCCTTGTATATGTCCAAGGGTGCTTTGAATTTCCATTGTTTTCTTTAAATGGGAACCACACCATGCAAGGACTTATTCGTGTCTAATGGATGTGCTTTAAATTTTCATCATCATTATTATATTTGTTTTTGTATTTTTGGATGGAAACCACACCATGCAAAGACTTTATTTGACTTCTTATCAATGGTTGGTATAGAACAGTAAGAAGTATGTGAAGAATACTCAAGCACTCAAGCAAGTAGAAGAGTATAAAGAGTATTAAGTCCCCTTGAAGTCACACCCTTTACAAACCTTTGAATCCTTCCTAATTCTAGAACTACCAAGGTCATCAATTGATTAAAAGTTTCTTTAATGGAAGGGACCTAAAATTCCCAAAACAAGGAAAACCATAGAGTTCATTGGATGGGTGCATGATGTGGGCTCGCTACCTATTCCATGAAAAATAAACCATGTCAAAGTCATTATACATCAGAATTCAAAGATAAAAACTAGATATTGACAATCACAACATTAAGCACAAACCATCATCGGTAAACAGTAATAGTAGCACTGTGTCTTGTGGCAGTAAAGCAATTTTATTAGTAAAAATGAGGAGATATCACACTTGAACAAAACAAAAAAAAGTAAAATATATAAGAAAATGTAAAATAATCAAGAAAGGTTCAAAGGTACTAATGATGGTGTAAAATTAGAAAAATTTAAAAATTCAAAAATTTGTAAAATAAATAACTCGTAAAATCAAAAACATGGAAAATAAAAAGTAGAAAAACTAAGAAGCCATATGGATTATTAGCACGGATGGCCATATCCCCCATGATTGAGTTGGAAGGAGGAGATCAAAAAAATGAAATGTGATTGTCCATCTATTGAGGTGGTAGTTGCACTAGTCTATCTTGTTTTAAGAAAAGGCTTTACTTGTTGGATATTGACCAACTTCTTTTTATTTGGGCTTTTAGGTTTGTAGATTAACATGGCCCTAGAGGGAAAGGTTTGATCAATTATATAAGGTCCCTTCCAAAATGTTTGAAATTTTTCCTTTTGGGATACATGTGTGGGGTTCTAATAGAGAACCTTATCTCTTGGTTGAAGTTTTACTTTCCATATTCTAAGGTCATGATGTTGCTTGCTGAATGCCTTGTGCACCTCATTCAAAGATAGGCTACTAATTGATTTTCATCTAGCACATTCAGGTTGATTAATCTTTCTTTCTATGCTAGACTTAGGTCAAGATTTAGATCATAGGCTATTGAGAGTGGACAGTGCTTGGACTAGATCAGGAGTATTGGAAGTTTCCTGTGCACCCTCTCATAGGGAGAGTAGCCAATAAGAAGTTTCCATGTTGACTGATTAGCGTAGAGGGCATCATTAAGTTTTTCACTTCAATGTTTCTTATATTTGCTAATGGTCCATGTTAGTATTTTTGTGATCTCCTAGTTGGTTACCTCTACTTGACCATTGGCTTGGGGGTGGTAAGGTGTTGTTAATTTATGTTTAACCCCTAAGAGTTTCATTAATTTTCTAAAAAAGACACCTATGAAATGAGTTCCATTATCATAAATTAATGAATATGGCACCCCAAACCTATTCACAATATTTTTTTATATGAATTTGGTAGCAGTGGATAATGTATAATCAATAACAGTTGCTACTTCTACCCATTTTCTGTAGTAGTCAACTGCTACTATAATATATGTCTTTCTGTTGGACATGGGTGTGATGGGGCCCATGAAGTTAATGCCCCATATGTTAAAAGGTTCTAGTGGTTGAATCCATTGTTAAGGGCCTTCCATACAAGTGGTCATCCCTCTATCTCATTGACAACATTCATAAGATTTAACGAACTAGTGGACGTCCCCATGTGTCTCCTTGCATAGTGGCCTCTACAAGGCCCTTCATGAGTATCCTAGAGAATGCATAGTTTTTCTTCATTAGGGATACACCAATGAATTAGGCCATTGGCACACACCTTATAGAGGTGTCTGTTGATTTCCATAAAGTATTTGACCTGATGAAGAAATTATTGCTTCTTTTTTAAATCCAAATCTTGTGGCATCTTGTGAGTGAGAAGATAGATGAGGATGTCATTATACCATATTGTTGTTGCGGGCATTTGTTTACTTATTGCTTTTATAAAGAGGAGTTCATCTAGGAACTGATTAGAGAGTAGGCTTTCCTCCTCTTTATTATCCATCTGATGAGCCGTGATATTGCGTACGTAATATCACATCCACCATGCGTATTGCGTCCTACCTTATCTTTTATAAATAAGAGGCAACGCCCTTGGTTCCAAGGCAATTAGACTTAGACCCTTAGCCAAACTCTTGCAGTTTTGTTATTCTAGAGTTAGAATTATTTCTGTGTGCTCGCAGTAAGAGTCATAGAGTGAATGGATCTTTATTCGAGCAACTTGTACCTGAGCACAATTTTGTGTACGGGAATAAAGAAGACCTTTATGATAAACCTTGCAGCATACAGATTAAGCTAATTAGTAATTAATGATTTTTTAATGCTTTCCTAGTTAATTGATATCTCTCTCAACCTTCAACCCCCTTAGTTAAATACACTCAGTACGACTACTTTGAGCATGCGTGTAACGCTTGGTAACCCAGTAATGATTAGCATTTGGTAATCCCAGCAGTGTTGCACTAGTTTAGGATATGTACGACAAGTGGGAATGGATACTGGTGTTAGAAACATTTAGAAACTAGTTAATGAATAGTTAATGTAAGTTAGCCACTTAGTTCTCTCTCCCTCTCCTTTATTAGCAGAAGACATAAAAAATACAAAGGCTATAAAAATCATGTACCTCAAGCTTACTTAACCATACATCCGTGACAATACAAGTAAGTTTGGGAAGACAACGATTGATTAACCCTGAGTGTTCCATTAAGGTGCATAAGGACTTAGTCCTTGGAGTTTGACCAGATCATGTGTGAAACACTGGTATTCATATGGTTGAGTGTAGGGGTATCTTGCCACTCATCATTGGTGCCATTGCCAGGGACTTAGTTGTTTGTGTGTTGCGTAGAACATAGGAAATCATTCATATCATTGGAATGTTAGAACAAACCCTTAGGGTTAATTAAAGAAAGACAAGACAACAATACATTGCACACCGAACAAGATAAGATGTCTTCTTGTTCGCATAAGAGCACTTCACTACCTAGGACTAACATAAGAGGCAGTCGACGGCATAACCAGAATTCACCAATTCCTCAATAGTTTTGTGTGGTATATACTCATCCCAATAAGTATGTACCCAATTTCACCTTTATTCTCCACCAAGATGAACAACTGCATTGGAGAGACTTGGATGGTAACATAGTGTTGCCTCGAGACCGATCAATTCCCAACATGCTCCTTCGTGCTCTCACACGAATAGGCATGCTGCTTTTATATGTAGAATACGTTGCATGTGATCATAACTCAAGGGGCTATCATCTTAAAGAAGCACAATGTCAAAGGAACTTGTGACAAGAGAGATACCATACATCCTTGAAGGGTAAATGGCCCCATGATGCTTCACACGTTTTGAGCCAAATTGAGGATGGTGAACTTGCTTCAACAGGTTCCCCAAAAAATGATGTTCCTCCTCCTAACATTGGTTAGGAGGTGGTGTATTAGAACCTTCACTCCACTATTCACAACCCTGGCTCTGATACCCATGAACATGAAGTGTTCAACGAAGGAACACAAACACATGATAAGGGTGAACGTTCTGATCATGATCATGATCGAGGTCGAGACCACCGAAGAGAAGGTAGAAAATACTATCATGGCGATGGTTCTCCTTCTTCTTCACCTTCATCGTCATCTTCACCCTCTCCTTTAGTGTTCGAACGTAGTCATAGGGAAACCAATCGTGAGGATAAGGGAGAACGAAGTGAAAGACATCGATGAGATAGTCGAGAACGAGGACGAGGGCACTCTAAAGAATTAAGGCATAGAAGAAGGGAGAGTAGGGAACCATGTAGACACCATAGACGCTATGAATGAGAGGATCACGAAGAACCCCTACTCGTAACTAGAAGCATGCCAGATATAATGGAGGCTGTAAGAGTTCCAACAAGGAACCAAAAGGATAGTAAGATCAAGAGGTTAGACATGAACAACATCCCAAGATTTAAAGGGGGATACAACGCTGATCTTCAAAATCATTTACAAGCATTCCACGATGCATGTGCCTTGCAAAACATATAAAAAAAATGGCAAAAATTGAAGTTGTTCCCAAGGACACTAGTGAAAGAAGCTGAAAGCTGGTACTGGTCCTTAGAACTGGAATCCATTTGGAGGTGGAGTACAATGTTAGAATTGTTCAATGATAAGTACCAAACGTACTCCTGAGTGTCTAACTTGCGGAAGCAAATCCAAGGATGGAAGCAAGGCAATCATGAACCCTTGGATGCTGCCATGGGTTGCTATTACGCACTATTACATTGTTGCCCTGGTCATGGTTATTCACAGCAGGATCAACTATGCCATCTCGTGGATGGAATTAGGCATGAAAAAAGAAGAATCCTTGGGATGTATGCCCAAGGAAGGTTATTGGATCTTAGGTCTCATCAAATTCATATACTTCTAGAGTAAGTTTCCAAAGAAGAAGGTGAGCTCCAAAGAAGAAGGTGAGCTACGAAAGAGAGAAAGTGCGGAAGAATACAACTGAGATCCTTCCCTCTGAAAAAGGGAAGTGAGATTTTGTGAGGAGGAAGAAGAGTCACCACTTGAAGAGATGGTGAATAGGAAAACTTTGCCTCTCCAAAAGTTAACAACAAAAGTATCAACAAAGGTAGACCAAATGTGGGACTCCCTGGATAGTAGGTTTGAAACTATTCTTAAAATTGTAGAGGAGTCTAGGAAGTGAGGTAGTGACCACGACAAAAAGAAAAAGAGAGAAGTGGAAAATGCACGTAACAAGGGTAATGGCAAAATGATCATCACAGAAGAGGTTGTGGATTCAGACACGGACAATGATGGTAGATGTGAGATATGCCAATACGACCATCCTAAGGGATGTTGCCCAGTGATCTCACATCTATAAGAGTCTGGGGTGTATGCACTCAACCCATGACTAAATAAATGGCAAGCACCTCGATGGTTACCTTATCCCCAAGGTAACCCATGGAAATTCTACCAACCTTCAACATATTATCCAAGTGGAACTCCACCACAACCTATTGAGCAACATCAATAGTGGCAATACCCACAGTCATGGGGGATGCCACCACCAAGGCAACAATACCCCTACCGGTAACCTGACCCATATGGCTACTATGTGCAACATCCAATCTCTTCATGTGACTCTATTAGTCACGTTACACCACAAGATCACTACCAAGCCCATGAGTATTATAGAACTCCTTCTCCTAGGGAAGATGACCCACAAATATTCCATCCTTCAAATCCATCCGTAGCTCTCACACCAATAGCTCCATTACCACCCGCTCCAGCAATGCAAGGGAAACTCCCTACTCAACCGCAACAACGCAATGCCATAAGGGTTGTGAATCCTCAACCCATTATTGGTTCTGACAACCGTATGAAGAAAAGACCTTTCTTCAAAACCAAAAATCCAACCAAGCCCTTACAACCATAAGCGGTTGAACCTCTGAATGCCTCCCCATCAAATAAGGCTTCAGAGCTCCCTTTGAACCAAACATAGAGCTCAATGCATACGGTTATGTTAGCACATGCCATTACTAACTATATCAAGGTTGGACACCTTCCCAGGAAATTCTTTGATCCTGAAAACCCTCTAATCTATCTCCAAATCACTAGGAATGAGCCATGCAAAGCTCTTCTAGATTCAAGTAGGTTCTAGAGTGAACTTAATATCACAAGAAATGTACAAAGCCTAGAACCTACCTCAATTAAAGAAGAGCAATATTCTCCTAGAGCTGGCTGACCAGTCCATCATTGTTCCCTTGGGACTTGTGGAGGACATTGTCACCATTGTGTGTGGGTGGTCATACCCAGCTAATTTCCTAGTGATACAAGTGAATAACGGTAAAGGGGACTTCCCAATAATAATGGGAAGGGCATGGTTAAGTACTATAGATGCACGTCTAGAAATCCATGATCTTTTCTTGGAAATATCTAAGGAGAACACTTTTGGAAAGATCGAGAAGAAGAAGGTTCCATGCATCACATACAATGATACATGGTGAAATTGCGTGAAGAGATCATGGGTTGTGCAAAGTTTAGCATTACCTACATGCAACTAGTGTGCACAAGACATTAACATACAAAAGTGCTTGTATGCAGCAGCCACACGACAAGAAGACACCTAGTGCCTGATAGCTGATCAAGAGAGCAACTCACTAACATGCATGGAACTAACTGAGGGAATCACTTGTGCTTACATAAAAAGCATAGATGCACTAGAGCAAGTCTGCTGTCAACTTCCAAGCCTTAACCTTGAAAACATCAACTAGGGGAAGTTGGAAATTCCTGAAAAATTCAACCATTGGTCTAGAATATATGATTCTTGAAAATGGAAAACCGGTGATCATCAACACAAGACTTGCTTCCAAACAAAAAGAAAGACTGCTGAAAGTAATAAAAAAGTGTTCAAAAGCCTTTTCCTAGTCATATCCTAAATTAACTAGAATAGATCCTAGGATATGCCAGCATAGGATTTACATTGACCCCTTCGTGAAACCTCGAAAACAACCGCAGAGGTAATTGAACCCAAAATTGAAGCAAGTATTAAAAGAAGAAATAGAACAGCTTCTTAAAGTTGGGTTCATATATCCCATTGCTGATAGCGAATGGGTTAGCTCTCTAGTGATTATGCCTAAAAAGGGAGGCAAATGGAGGGTGTGCATAGATTTTAGGCTATTGAACATGGCAACATTTAAGGATCATTTTCCATTGCCATTCATTGACCAAGTCTTAGAGACCATAGTAGGGCATCGCTATTACAATTTTCTAGATGGCTATAGTGGATACAACCAAATACGAATAGCCCTAGAAGACCAAGCCAAGACAATGTTCACCAGTCCTTGGGGAAAGTTTGCCTATAGACAAATGTCGTTTGGCTTGTGTAATGCCCCTTCCACATTTCAATGCCTAGTTCTAAGCATATTCCAACAACAGATAGGGAACGGAGTGGAAGTCTTTATGGACGGCTTCTCTGCCTATGGAACAAGTTTTGATCAAGCCTTGGACCGATTAGAGCAAGTGTTGAAAAGATGAGTAGAAATCAATTTAAGGCTCAATTAGCAGAAAAGCCATTTAATGGTCCAAGAAGGCATAGTACTTGGGCATAAGGTTTCACATGCAAGAATAGAGGTAGACCTAGATAAAATTAGGATCATCCAAGGAATCACCCATCAATCGGAAACTATCAAAGACATTCGGTCATTCCTTGGACACACTGGCTACTATAGGAGATTCATTGAGAACTTCTCCAAGATTTCCAAACCCTTGGTAGAGCTAACAAAGAAGGACATACCTTTTGAGTGGACCAACGAATGTGAACGAGCATTCCAAACCTTGAAATGAAAGCTAGTAGAAACTCCCATTCTACAAGCTCCTAACTAGTCTTGACCATTCCACATCATGACTGATGCATCCGATTATACCTTAGGAGCCATACTTACATAGTTAGATGATCAAAAATGCCCTTACTACATCCACTATGAAAGTACAAGTATCACCAGTGCACAACTTAACTACACAACTACAAAGAAAGAATTAATGGTTGTAGTGTTTGCACTGGATAAGTTTAGGCACTATGTGTTAGGTTACAAAGTGTTCATCCACATGGATCGTAGTGCAATTCGGTTCCTCATGAACAAGCCAATGGTTAGCCCTCGTATTATACGATGGTTGGTAATCCTACAGGAGTTTGATCTAATGATGATTGATTGAAAAGGTACCAAGAACATAGTTGCATATTATTTATCTCGGTTACATTGGGATAGCAAAGAGGATGAATATGTAATGTCTGATCATTTTCCTAATGAAGCCCTCTTTGCCAGTGTAGTGAATAACCAACCCACGGAGACGAACTAGTATAGTAGCATTCTCACCTATCTCCTTACTTAACAAACACCACAAGAGTTGGACTTTAGGAAGAAATAATAGTTTCTTCACAGAGCCAAGTACTTCATGGAGATCAATGGAAAACTTTACAAAGTGTGTCCTTATGGCTTGGTTTGATGGTGCGTGCCCGAGGTAGACCAACTAAGAGTTCTCCAAGATGCTCATGAGGGTCCTTGTAGGGCTCACTATGCAGGAAGAAGAACGACTATTAAGATTTTTCTTGCAGGATATTACTGGCCAACATTATTTCGGGATGTCCATCAATTTGTCCAATCTTGTGAGCGCTATCAATGTGATGGGGGAATGACTGCTAAAATGGAGGATCCGCAACAATGGATTCAATTGTTAGAACCCTTCGACATTTGGGGAATAGACTTCATGGGGCCCATTACACCAATGTCCAATGGAAAAGCTTACATTGTAGTTGCCATAGACTATCTAACAAAATGGGTTGAAGCAATTTCTATTAAAGACTGCACATCATCTACAGCTACACGATTTGTGCAACAACAAATCCTAAATAGGTTTGGTATGCCATGTGTACTTATTTTGGATAATGGAACACATTTCACAGGTGCAACTTTTTGAAAGTTAATGCAATGCTTAGGGGTTGAACATAAATTGACTACACCTTATCACCCCCAAGCTAACGGACAAGCTGAGGTCACCAACAGGGAGATCACTAAAATATTGACTAGGACAATTAGCAAGTATAGGTGAGATTGGAGCACTAAACTGAATGATGCTCTTTGGGCATACTGATCCACCTAGAAACTCCCTATAGGCTACTCTCCTTATGAGTTAGTGTACGGAAAGCTTCCAATGCTTCCGATTCAAATCGAGCTCTATACACTATCAATGGCTTTTGACCTCCACCTTGATCTTGATCTAGCACAAAAACAAAGGTTGGAAACTTTAAACGTGCTAGACAAAAACCGATTAGCTTCCCTGTCATCAAATGCATTGCACAAGGCATATAACAAGCAACATCATGACTTGAAGATTCGAAAGGTTAAGTATCAACTAGGAGATAAGGTTCTCTACTGGAATCCCACACATGTGCCACAACGCACAAAATTTCAAAAACTATGGGAAGGACCTTACATTATTCATACAACCTTTCCTTTAGGGGCCATGACCATATACAAACCTGAGAGCCCTGATAAGAGATTATTAGTTAATGTGCAACAGATCAAACCCTTCCATGAATTTAGAACGGTCAGTGCACATAATACCTCTGAGAAGGGATGTCCCTACTCACTATTTTGGATCTCCTCCTTCCAACTTAGCCATGGGGGAGACAGCCACCGCTGCTAACCATTTGAGACCCTCAGTTCCTTTTTAAGTTTTTGTTTACACATTTTTGTTTTACAAATTTCTTTAATTTATCTTGTTTTTGTTTTGCAACATCGTTTATACTTTTTCATTTCTCTGTGTGACTATTTATTTTATTTATTTTTGTCTTTGTTTATTGTTTTTGTTTTATTAGATTTGTTACCTAATAACTGCTCCTGATGGTGGTATGAACAGTATTCTATTGATTGCTAATGTTTGGTTTTTACCTTTGAGTTATAATGTTGATACTAAGTTATGGTTCTTTTGATATAACAGTCAATGAGTCCATGTCATCCATGCATTCATGAATTTCTATGGTCTCTCTTGGCTTGGAACTATACAGTCCCTTTCTTTAATAATAAAACTATTAATGAATTGGTGACTAGGCATTTTTCAAACTAAAAAAGGACTCAAGGACTGAAAAGGGTGTGACTTAAATGGGATTTGATGCATTTTTTTTGGCTATTCTCTTGGGTGCTTGGATGTTTTCTTCTTAAGTTTTCCTTACCATTTTGACATTGCTCCATTATCAGGAAGCTAAACTAATAAAAATAAGTCTTTACATGGTGTGGTTCTCACAAAAAAAAGAAAAAGAAAAAAGAAAAAAGAAAACAGTGAGAATTCAAAGCACAGCCCAGAGAAAAAATAATCATCTGGGCTACAAGCACTAGTTATGGAACTAAACAAACATGTTTCCTCTAACTAAGGCCCTCTATTGCTTCCTGCTTCTCCCTTTCTCGTTTCCTCGGAATGGTGGTGACTCTTTGGCGGAAGCATTTTTATTACTTCAAGTGGATGGATTAGCCAAGTGTATTAATGCAAAGTCACTGGATGTGGATTTTTTGAGGCTGGATTTGGAATGAGATCTACTTAGTCACATTAACCATAAATACACAAGGGGCTGTACACCACCTTGTTCTTGGGACTCCATTACATTCTCTTCTCCCCATCATTCTTTCTCCATTTCCCACCTCATTGCCGGTTGTATCAATAGTCTATATTTTGGTTGATGCATTGTTTTCTCTTTGGTGAATTCTTGGGGTTAAGTCTTTACCTCTTGCTCCCAAATGGCATTTCTAAAGCCTACGAACTCTTTGAATGTGGGTTTGTTAGGGCATAAAGGGCATGAGCCTGCTTTGGGGAGGACCCACTGGCATTCCTATTTGGTGCATTAGTTAACTTATTTCCCTTAAACATTTTTGTAATCAACATTTTTTTTGTTCATTCCCATCTCTAACATCCATTTTATCGATGTTGCCGTTGTTTATTTTTCTCTATATTTCTTATTCCTTATCTTTTTCCATTCTATCGCTACTGGAGGATTGCTTCTAGTCATGGGGGTCCTAGTCCAATTTTTTTTCAATTTTTTCTAACCCCTACACCTTGGGTAGTCATCAGTGTTATATCTCTAGATTCCGTATTAGCCATATCACAACTCAGCCAATGGACCTTACACCGAGGCAAGGTATCAATTGTATTGTGATTTACTTATCCTTGCTCATATGTGACTCTGTTATGTGTGCAGATGGAAATCATACAGCAATGGACTAGACTTGGAGAAAACACTCAAGATGGACTGGTGCTGGAACGGTTGTGCAAGGAACAAGATTGATGGCGTGATTATGGATGAACAATGGAAGGTGCAATCTTAGCATCGGTAGCAACATGTCTTCTCCTTTTCTCTCTTCTCTCTTAGTTGCCAAATAAGGTTGGATGTTAATTATGCATAGTGTTCACTCTTGTGGTCATGAACACTAATGTTGCCATGTATTGTAATGTTGATCCGTTCACATGTCATCCCATTCACCATTAGTTGTCATTCAAGTTAATAATCTCATACCTTCCCAATATTTTGTAAGGAACTCAAGGACGGATTTTCATTTAGTCATGGGGGTATGATGAGCCGCGATATCGCATATGCGATATCACATACGCGATATCACATCCTTCCTCATCTTTTATAAATAAGAGGCGGTGCCCTTGGTTCCAAGGTAGTTAGACTTAGACCCTTAGCTAGACTCTTGCAGTTTTATTATTCTAGAGTTAGAATTATTTCTGTGTGCCCACAGTAGGAGTCATAGAGTGAACAGATCTTTATTTGAGCAATTTGTACCTGAGCACAATTTTGTGTATGGGAATAAAGACGAACTTTATGATAAACCTTGTAGCATACAGATTAAACTAATTAGTAATTAATGATTGTTTGATGATTTCCTAGTTAATTAATATCACTCTCAACCTTCAACCCCCTTAGTTAAATACACTCAGTACAACTGCTTCGAGCATGTGTGTAACTCTTGGTAACCCTGTAACTATTAGCGTTTGGTAATCCCAACAACGTTGCATTGGTTTAGGATGTGTACGGCAAGTGGGAATGGATACTAGTGTTAGGAACATTTAGAAACTAGTTAATGAATAGTTAATGTAAGTTAGCCACTTAGTTCTCTCTCTCTCTCCTTTATTAGCAAAAGACATAAAAAATACAAAGGCTATAAAAATCATGTACCTCAAGCTTACTTAACCATACAACCATGACAATACAAGTAATTTTGGAAAGACAACGATTGATTAACCCTAAGTGTTCCATTAAGGCACGTAAGCACTTAGTCCTTGGAGTTTGACTGGATCGTGCATGAAATGCTCATATTCGTATGGTTGAGTGTAGGGGTACCTCACCACTCATCACCATCTTAAGTAAGAGAGGTGGTCGGTGATCACATTCTTGGTTCCTTTTTGATCTACCATTATGAGATCAAATTTCTATAAAATCACAAGCCACCGTATGACACGAGGGCTCATTGTTGGCTTGTTCATGAGGAAGTGGATTACACTATAGTCTGTGTGCATAAATACTTTGTAGTGAAGCACATAGTACATGAACTTTTCAAGATCATACACTGCTACCATTAGTTTTTTCTTCATGGTGGTGTAATCTAACTATGCTTCCACAATGCTTTGACTCACATAGTGGATGTAGTATGGGCATTTCTTATCATCCATTTGCATGTGCATTACTCCCAAGGTGTAGTTAGATGCATCCATCATGATGTGGAAAGATTTGGACCAATCTAGTGCTTATAGGGTTGGTGTTTCTATGAGTTTTTTTTAACTATTGGAATGCATGTTTGCACTCCTTAGTCTAGATGAAAGGTGCATCTTTCTTTGTAAGCTTTACCAATGGCTTTACAATCTTAGAGAAATTCTTTATAAATCACCAGTAGTAGCCAGTGTGTCCAAGGAATGACCAAACATCTTTAACTATTTCTAGTTGGCAAGTTATTCCTTGGATGACCCTTATTTTTTCTAGGTCTATCTAAATCCCTTTTTGTAAAATTTGATGCCCTAGCACAATGCCTTCTTGGATCATGAGATGGCTTCACAATCCCTTTTTGCTAGTTGAGCTGTAGATTTGTTTCAACACATCTTTTCAACACTTGCTTAAGATGGTCCAAGGCTTGCTCAAATATAGCTCCATAGGTGGAAAATTCATCCATGAAGACTTCAATACCACTATATGCTATTAGAAGATACTAAGGACCAAGCATTGAAATGTTGTAGGGGCATTGCATAGACCAAATGACATCTTACAATATGCAAAAGTCCCTCAAGGACTCGTGAATGTTATCTTGTCTTGATCTTCTGGTGCAATTTGGATTTAGTTATAGCCACTATAGCCATCCAAGAAGATATAATAACAATGTTAGATATGATGTCCAACACCTGATCCACAAATGGCAAAGGAAAATAATCTTTAAATGTTGCATATTCAACAGCCTAGACTTGATGCAGACTCACCATTTGCCATCCTTCTTTAGCACGATTAAGAGTGGGCTAATCCACTCACTATCTGCAATTAGATAGATGAACCTTGCATTGAGGAGTTGTTCAATTTCATCTTTGATTATCTACTTCAATTTGGGGTTCATCTGCTCTATGACTACCTTCTAGGCTTCATGGCTAGGTCAATGTGGATGTAATGCTGGTCTATTCTTGGATTGATTCCTGTTAGCTCAAGATATGACCAAGCAAAGGTTGTTGGCCATTTGTTAATCACCTTCAATGGATTTTCTTTTTCTTTAGGAGCAAGTTTTACATTAATTATGACCAGTTTACCATTGTTTTAAAATGCATACTCCATACCAACTAGTAAAGTGTTTAGTTTTAGAGGTTCCTGCTTGAAGTTATCAGGGATTTTCAACTCTTGCCAATAGGTATCATCATCTTCATCAGAGAGTTGGGAATGAACTTGTTCAATTTTATCCATGATTTTAACATAAGCACATGTTAGGCTCTTAGATGGTTCCATGCATAACGTGCTACTATCTGAGTTAGCTATCAACCACTAGGTCCCCTCCTATTTTGTGGCTGTTGCATATAGACATCTTTGAATATTGATTTCTTATGCACACTGATTGCATGCCTTAATGTATGTACTTTTGATAGACCAAATCTTTTGCACGCAATTGCATCCATTGTTATTGTACGTGATGCATGAAATACGCTTCTTCTCTATCTTACCCAGTTCATTTTCCTTGGATATTTCTAAAGATAGATCCCTTATGCCCACATGCACATCAACTGTGGTTAACAAAGTCCTTCCCATAATGATGGGGAAGTCACTTTTGTAGTTGTTCACCTTGATAACTAGAAAATTAGTAGGATAGGACCACCCACAAACTATGGTCACAATGTCCTCTACTAAGCCTAGAGGGATAGTAATTGACTAATCTACCAATTCTAGATAGATGTTACTCTTCTTAAGAGGTGGTAGGTTCCAAGCCTTATACATGTTATGGGAGATGAGATTAACTTTAGAACCAAAGTCAAGAAAAGCCTTGCATGGCTTATGCCCAATGACTTGCAGGTAAATGAGTGGACTTCCTAGGTTATATCTTTTTGTGGGAAGATTGCCAGCCTTGATCTAATAAAAAATAATATGAGTTAGCATCATAGTGTGGACTTGAGGTAGCACTTGGTTTGAAGGACACTCAAAGGTATTTGATGTAGAGGATGAGGGTGTTGGAGATATAGGATGATTAGCCAGACTAGATTGTGAGGGTTGGAGAGGATTGCTAGATTGAAAGAAAGGTCTTTTTCTTGATTGATTATTTGGATCACTTGGCTAAAAAGCTAGTTGGGAATGTACAACCCTTGTAGCATTTTGTTGTTGTGGCTGTGAAGGAATCTTACCCTGCATGGATGAAGCAAGAGGTAACTGGGTTGAAGGTGAAGGTGTGTGTGCAGACTAATGCAGAGGATGGTATGGATATGGATATGGGTTTTCCCCTCAAGTAGATGGTGAATGTGTTTAGTGGTACTCTAGAGGGTAATAGTGATGTTAAAATAAGGTATGACTTGCAAAACTTCTTGGGGAGACAAGTTGCTAAACATAGTACTCATATGGATTTAGTTGCCTATAAGGGTACTATTGCCTTGTTGGTGGCATTCACTATGATTGTGGTTGATAACACTATTGGTATTGTTCATAAGGTTGTGAAGGAGTTCCACTTTGGTAATAAGCTTGTTGTTGTTTGTGAAACTACCTTGGATTTCTTTGAGGGTAAGGTAATTGTCTAGGTGCTTGCCTACATGCTAGTTGAGGGTTTAATGCACACATCCCAGACTCTTGTAAGTGTGACACCATAGGGTAACAACCATTTGGGTGTTCATATTGATAAATTTCACATTCAATTTCATCATCAAAGTTAATTTTCACAACTCTCTCTACTATTGTAGCTTTGCCCTTACCTCTTTAGTAGGCATGTTCATTGCCTTTCTGCCTCCTACAGTTATGTTCACTATTTTGCTCTTTGGATTCTTCAATGATCTTCAAAGTGATTTAAGATTTTTCATCCAAAGAGTCCCATAATTTTTCAACATTTGCCAAAATATCAAAAATAGATTTTTGGATGGGTAAGGTTTTCCTATTCATCACTTCATTGAGTGATGACTCCTCCTCCTCATCACAAAATTGGACCTCCTATTTCCTAATGGAAGGGTTCCTATTATACTCTTCTACACTTTCTCATTTTCATAGCTCATCTTCTTGTTTTGCAACCTACTCAATTAGCCTTTAGATCTGATGAGCTCTTAGTTCAGACAATCTCCCTTGGGCATATATCCCAAGGCTTCTTCTAGTTTCTGCTCTAAGCCCATCTATGATGTGGTGAAGTTGTTCCCTTTGAGAATAACCATGGCTAGGGCATCAATGTAAGAGTGAATAGTATTTACCCATGGCAGCATCCAAGTGTTCATGTGTTTCTTGTTTCCAGCCTTGGATTTTCCTTCTCAGATTAGGCACTCTAGAGTATGTATGATATTTGTCATTGAATAGCTCCAACATGGTACTCCATCTATGGATAGATTCGAGCTCCAAGGATTGGTACCAACTTTTATCTTCCTTGATGAGTATCCTAGGGAAGAACTTGAGTTTTGCCACTCATTTTCTATGTTCTATAAGGCATAGGCATCATGGAAATCTTGTAGATGTGTTTGCAGATCATAATTGTATTCCCCCTCAAATCTTGGAATATTGTTCATGTCTAAGCGCTTGATTTGACTATATTTCATATGCCTAGCTAGAATTATAACTGCCTCTATAATGTTAAGCATGCTTCAAGTCACTAATAGAGGTCCATCATCATCATTGCATTGATGACACCAAAGCTGGTTTTAGCCACCCCTTTGGTCTTGGTGGCCTTCATGGTTATTATTATCTTGTTGATCACCTTCATCATGATTATGTCCTTGGTGGCTTCTATGAGAATTGACAGATGAAGAGGAATTTTTGGAATTGGATGAAGAGGAATGTTTGGAATTTGATGAAGAGGATGAAGAGAAAGGTGTATTGCCACTACCACTACAGTGTCTACCACAACTATTTCACTTATTATGACCATCATCCTTAGATACCTTACTATTGTGATGTTTGCTTGAGTCCCTACCTTGATTGTCACTTTTTCTTGAACCTAGTTTATAAATAGTGGATTATAGGTTTAGGTTCACATCCTCGTCACCAATAACAAGGGGTGGAGAATCTTCATGTTGAGAACCTTCAAAGGAAGGATCCTCATTGTCATCTTGATCTAGTAGGAACAAGGGATTAGTGAAATGTTTTCCCTTCGTAGCCTCATGGAGATTCTCCTAAGATTGATCTTGCTTATGTTGTGTTTCAGTGGGATAGTAGTTCTAGGTGTCATAACCATTTACAACATATTCTTCATGAAGATTTGAAATGCCCAACTTCTTAAGAATTTGAAACAACATTTCGAGCATAGATCTATTAGAGGGCAAGATGATATTACCCTCCATATCATGCTATCACACCTATTCATCCTGATGTATGATGAAGATGAAGTTTAGTACATACTCATTTAGATGAGTATATACCACTTTGCACTCCTATGGGACCAATAGTTTGACATTTTCATGCTTGTGAGAAAAATACATCTTTCAATATAAAATAAAACATTAGTGTGCTTTTATAATTCTAGGTATAACGAGAATGATATTGACCTTGAGGTTTATACAATGATATTAATGATATCCTATTAAACCTAAATAGCACATGTTTCAACAAATAGAGTCCCTAGAAATAGTGCAAATGATGAGTAGCAAGGTACCCCTATGCCTAACCATAAGAATCACAAAGCATTCACACATGATCCAGTCGAATTTTATGGACTTTATCATTTCTAGTGCACTAGTCTTCTAGGAAGTGAATATTACCTTAAGGTCAATTTTTGTCTTCCCAATTATGCTTGTGATGTACATTGGTATGGTTAAGTGTAATTAAGGAATTTGATTTTTATCATTTTATGTTTTATAGTTTGGTGTTCAAATGTAGATGAAAGTAATTGGATTAACTAATTTAAATTAACTAATTAACTAGAATTTAACTAATACTAACATAAGCATTCGGTCCCACTTTTCATACATGTCCTAAACCCATGTATCCACTACTGGGTGACCAAGCGCTACACTACTGGGCATACCAAGTAATAACACTAATGGGATTACCAAGTGAACATGTGTTATGCTAGAAGTGGTCATACTTATGTGTGTAATCTATCTTGCTTAATTACTTTATTAACTTAATTACTAGAAAATGTTTAATAAATAATTCAAAACATTTAATAAATAAATGAAGACATTAAATGCATAAATAAAATATTTAATGTATTTGAAGTGTTGCAAGGTTTATTAGAAGGCTCATCTTTATTGCCATACACACTGTTGTGCTCAGGTACAACAATGCTCAAATAAATATCTGTATACTCAATGACTCCTACTACAAACACTTGGGAGGAAAATTCTAACTTTTGAATGGAAAAACTACAAGAGCTTCACTACAACTACAATCTCGATTACTATAAATGTGGCTAGTAGACATGTATTTATAGCAAAAAATACACAATGCATCAATGAGGCCTTGTCGCTGCATGATAAGATACATCGACTAGGCCTTGTCGATGAGGCCCAGTTGACGAGGCCTTATCGATGTAGCCAACCGAATGCAACTTATTAGCTTCAACACATTTTTTTATTTAAAATGTTTTTTCTTAAGGTAAAAATGATATGCATTAAGTAAATGTCCTTCATGAAGGTAAAAACTACAAGAATTAAGAAGATTATAATGTAATTGTTTGAATATAAGTCTTTCTGCCTACTTGTAATACTAATTCCTTTTAAAAATTGAGAAGGTTGATTTCAACCAAAATAATATCTATGAAAGCCAAAATTTATAAAAATAGACTCTATATGCTTAATGGGATTGAGAAGACTAATAATTTCTTGCTCAATATTTTTGAAAAATCAATGAAAGATTATATAACTTGACAAACCATATAAATTTATAATATTATTTAAATTAGATATCAAAATCTAGAGCCCACATATGAATGATCAACACTATATGTTTATGTATAAAATACTCTATATTTAGGGCACATTATACCATTGAAGCATCGCTTACATCACACTATTTAACTATAGAACAAAACTTCGATTACAAGGTAGATAACCTAAAATTTGAATGAACAAATATTATGATGAAAGATTAGCAACCAATGACTCATATACATCATCATGTTGTTTGGTTAAAAGTGACTAAGACATATGATTATTCATGTTGTTTGATCCATATTTTTAAAAATAATAAAAATAATAAGTAATAAAAGATAAAGATAACTTCTAGTATGATTGAAAGTAAATCCAAATCTAGCCTAAGATGATAAGTGTCTATTCTATAACTTTCCATCATGTTCTTAGACATTTGTACTAACTAGTGGGATTACTAAGCTATTACACTCTAGGATGTATCACATGTCTAGGTGTTAGAATTTTCATATTAATACACATTTAATGCTCAAGATTGTGTTGTGCTCATTTTGTCATGATTATCATGCATGAAATGTGAAAACTATGTCATGAAAATATAAATAAAATGTAAAAAATTAAATACTAAGAATTGATGAATCATCGACTGGCTGCATCAACATAGCCTCGTTAATGCATGAGAAGATGCATCAACACAGTGTCATGTCATGCCTATATAAATGCACGTACCCATCACATTTATTGCACGTTATGTCATTAGAGTAGCCAAGTTCTTGTAGTTTTTATCCACCAAAGTTAGAATATTTTCTGAGTGCCTGCAGTAGAACTTTAAGGGATTGTACAAATCCTTATTTAAGAATCATTGTACCTAGACACATTGATGTGACAATAATAAAGACAGGATTCTTAATAATTCTTGCAGCACTTAAAATAGATTAATATTTATTTTCATGCACTTTATTATTCATGTAATTTTCATTCTTATCCTTAGTTAATTAATGCACTTAATAATAAACATATAAGTACGACCACTTTGAACATACCATTTAATGCTTGGTAATCCCACTAGTGGCTATTTGGTATGCCTAGTGTAGATACTTGGTAACCCAGTAATGTTAAGATGAGTTTAGGATGTGTACGGAAAGTAGTCCTAGATTCTTATGTTAGGCTAGTTAGCTTAAGAATCATTAAATAGTTAAGTAGTTAATTTCCCAACTACTTTAACACTTAGAATTAAGTAAATAAAAATATAAAATATAAATAAATATCATATATCTTGGCTTATATTTAATAATACAAATGAGCTTACACAAGTGAGAGCCAAGAAGACAATGATCATAATTTTCCAAGTTACTATCTTTGTCTATTGGTACACTTAGAAGCTAAGTCCATGGAATTTGATCATATTGTTAGTGAATGCTTGTGATTCATATGGTTGGGTGGAGGGACTACTTGTTACTCATCATTGGCATTATTGTCAAGGTTTAGTCTAGCTAAGTGCACTAAGTAGGAAAAATGATGAATCCTAAGAAAACATTGTAAGGACCATACAATGACCAATCATTAAAAACATAAGAACAAAAGCACACTATTTTTAAACAAACACTAATATGACTTCTTCTCACAACGATGAATCTCCACCATCTACTAGTAGAACCAATTACAGATAGGAGGTTTCTAAGACATAGATGCCCTGGCAATTATGTGTTGTCTACATCCATTCTAATCCATACACTAGATTTCACCTTCATCCTACATCAAGATAAGTAGCTACAATGGAGGAATATGGAGGGAAACATCATATTAACTCTTAGCCAATTAGTTCCTGCAATGCTATTGAACAATCTAATCTAGTACAACATTGCTAAACTTAATTTAGAATATGAAGTCTAAGACCACCTCTATAGGGATTATCATCCCACTGATGCCCAATGGTGAAAGGATTGACAAATGGAAGCATGTTATGAAGCTTCAAAAGGCAAGATGTTTCCTACCTAATTATTCTTATAGTAACACAAGGAAGGTGAGGAATTCTTTTTGGATGCCTCCCAATACACAAACTCGTCTCCTTTCTTTGATGGTGAGACCCTTAACTAACGATTGTAATCAACTATGAACAACCTTGGTGATGAGAAGAATAGTTCTCAAGACTAGGGGCCTTGAAAGATGGTAGCCACAATTGATCACTGAAAAGCAAGACTAATGACAAACACCAAGAGAAAGATAAACACAAGGAATGGGGTAGGGGTCGAACAAGAGAATCTCATAGGCATTATTCTGGTTCTAATTCTCCTTCTTCTTCACCCTCTTCATCATCCTCATCATCTTTCTTCTCCAACTTCAATAGTAGAAGCAAAGGCTAGGATAACATGAAGGATAGCAAGGATTGAGATGACGATGAATGGTGGGATAGGAATGATCATAGATCCCATCAAGATAACAGAGAGTAGGGGTAGGAACAACAGTAAGGGGAGGAGCATCATATAGAAAGAAGGCATAGTAGGATCCATCATAGAAATTGTGGCCATGACAGGGGCCACCAAGACTATTATGACTATGATGAGCCTCTGCTGGGTACAGGGAACATGATGAACATTTTAGAGGCTGTCAAGATCCCAAGTAGGCACTTGAAGGATAGCCACATCAAAAGGCTAGATATGAACAAAATCCCCAAATTTAAGGGGGAATATAACTTAGATCAAAAAAATTGCTTGCAAGCCTTTCATGATGCTTGTGCCTTGCAAAATATTGAGAGTGAATGACAAAAGTTGAAACTATTCACTAGGATACTCATAAAAGAATTTGAAAGTTGGTATCGATCCTTAGAACCAAAATCTATTTATCGATAGAGTATGATGCTAGAGCTATTCAATGACAAGTATCAAACATACTCTAAAGTGTCCAATGTGTGAAGGCAAATCCAAGGCTGGAAATAAGGTAATCATGAGTCCTTGGATGTAGCCTTGGGTAGGTACTATCCTTTGTTGCACTAATGCCCAAGCCATTCATACTCCTAATGGGATTAACTATGCCATATCATAGATGGGATCAGAACTAAAACAAGGAGAACTCTTGGAGTCTATGCCCAAGGGAGACTTCGTTAGCTAAGGATTTATCAAATCAAAAGTTTCATTGATCAAGTGGAAAAAGAGGAAGGAGAACTAAAGAAATGAGAAAGTATGTAGGAATACAATAGAGATCCCTCCATTCATAAGAGGGAGGTCCATTTATATTATAATGAGAAGGAGGCACCACTTGATGAAGTGGTGCAAAGGAAAACCTTACCAATATAGAAATATATTATTGAAATATCAAATAAGGTAAATAAGATGTGGGACTTCTTGGATGAGAAGTTCCAAATCACTTTGAAGATTATAGAGGACCGCAGAGATCAAGGAGGTAGTGATTATGAAAGAAGGAAGAAGAAGAATGTTGAAAAGGGATATCACAAAAATAAGAATAAATCTACAATAATAGAGGAGGTTATAGATTTAAAAACTAATGATGATGGTTGTGACATTTTCAAATACAAACATTCTAAGAGATTTTGTCCAGTGTTGTCACACCTACAAGAATCTAGGATGTATGTTTTGAATCCTAGATTGGCAAAACAACAAATACCTATGAAGTTTTCTTATCCATAAGGTAATTATCAATAGTGATTCCATCAACAAGCCTACTATTTGAGTGAAGTGTCACCTCAACTTCAAGAGTAGTACTAGCAATGGTAACACCCAGAGTCATAGGGGATGATACCTCCAAGGCAACAATACCTTTATCGCCAACTTGATCCCTATGGCTACTACATTCAGTAGTTGGTATCTCCATGTGACTCTTCTAGTTATTTTTTCTTCCCATACCACCACTACCCTTAAAAGTACTACAAAGCACCTTCTCTAAGGGGGAGTCTCCATTTTTCTTCTATCCTTCTCAACACCCATCCACTCATACATTACCACCAACAACAACTCTACCACCTACTTCATCTATGTAGGGTAAAATACTTGCCTAGCCATAGCAAAGAAATGCCATGAGGGTCATGAACTTGTAGCTAGCTCCTCAACCAAGTGGTCCTAAACCTAAGTCTCATAAAAGGTCATTCTTCAAAACCAATAACCTTATGAAGTTCTCTTAATCAATTGTAGCTACTAACCCTATTACTTCAGCCTTTGAAATACATATTAAGCAACCTTCAAACCAAAATTGTCCTTAACTTCATATTATATCATGTTGATCCATGTGGTCATAAATTGGATTAAGGTTGGCTACCTACCTAGGAAGATATTTGATCCTAGGCATCCTCTCATTTACTTGCAAATTGCTAGAAATGAACCATGCAAGGCTCTTTTAGATTTAGGTTCTAGAGTTAACTTAATTTCTTAGGAGATGTACAAGGCTTGGAACCTACCTTCCTTGAGAAAGAGCAATATGAAATTAGAGCTAGCAGATTATTCCATCACTATTTTTTTGGGATTAGTGGAGGACATCGTGATCACCATTTATGGACGATCATATCCTATTGATTTCTTGGTGATCCATGTGGAAGATTGCTAGGGGGACTTCCCTATCATCATTAGAAAGACATGGTTAAGCACCATTGACGCAAGAATGAGGATGCAATATCTTTCCTTGGATATTTCCAAGAAAAATGAGTTTGAAAAAGTAAAGAAGAAGAGAGTTCTATGCATTACATATAGTGATAGAGGGTTCCATTGCATGTAGAGACTATGGACCATCAAATGCACATCTCTTCAACTACACAATTAGTATGCAAAAACTATAGAAACTCAAAGGTGTCTATACACAATAGCCATTAAACAAGAAGGTACCTAGTAGCTAATAATAGATGCTAAAGCTGAATCAACAATATGCATGGAACCAACTAAAAACATTATTAGCTCCTATGTTGAAAGCATGGATAAATTGGAGTAACTCCATCACCAAATCTTTGATACATAAAGTGAAATAAATTTGGGAGAGTTAGAGGTCCTTGATACTTTCAAGTAAGAGCCCCTTGAGTTAAAGGCTTTATTAGTAGGCATGAAATACACATTTCTCAACAATGACAAGTCAGTGATTATCAATGCCACACTTTCTCCTGAATAGAAAAGGAAATTGTTAAAAGTTCTGAACAAATGGTCAACTACATTTTCATCATATCATAAGCTAAGAGGGATTGATCCTCGGATATGCTAGTATAGAATCTATACAAATTTCTTTATCAAGACAAAAAGGCAACTGCAAAGATAATTGATCCTAAACCTCAAGCACATTGTCAAGTAGGAGAGTGAATAACACCTCAAAATAGGGTTCATCTACCCATTTATAGATAGTGAGTGGGATAGCCCACTTGTTATTGTTTCAAAGAAGGAAGAGAATGGAGAGTCTGTATAGACTTTTGGCTGTTGAAAATGGAAACCTATAAGGACCATTTTCCAATGCCATTTTGGACCAAGTGTCAGACACCATTGTAGGGCATTGTTACTATAGCTTGTTGGATGGTTATGGTTGCTATAAATAAATATAGATAGCATTGGAGGACTAGGCCAAGACCACATTCACAAGTCCTTGGAAAAAGTTTGCATACAAAAATATGCCCTTTGGCCTATGCAATGCTCCTTCCACATTCCAATAGTTGGTCCTAAGCATCTTTCAATAATAGATTAGTAGCAGGGTAGAAGTGTTCATGGATGACTTATCTACCTATGATGCTACCTTTAAGTAAGCCCTAGACCACCTTGAGAAAGTTCTTCAATGGTGTGTGGAGATAAATTTGAGGCTTAATTGGTAGAAGAGTCATTTGATGGTCTAAGAGGGAATTTTCTTTGGACATAGGATTTTGAGCAAAGGGATTGAGGTAGACCTAGAGAAAGTATGGGTCATCTAAGAAATAACCAACCAACTATAACTAGTAAAAGATGTAAGGTCATTCCTTAGCCACATTTGTTACTATAGACACTTCATTGAAAACTTCTTGAAGATAGCCAAACCATTGATGGAGCTTACAAAGAAGAATGCATTATTTAACTGGACTAGGAAATGTGAGAATGGATTCTAATAGTTATAGAAAATTTTTTTCAGAAACTCTAAGTATATGAGCACCAGATTGGTCTAGACCCTTCCACATCATGACTGATGCATCAAATTATGCTTTGGAGGTCATGCTTACATAGTTGGATAATCAAGAATGTCCATACCACATCCACTGTGCAAGTAGGAGCACTATGGATGCATAACTAAACTACACCACCACTAAAAAGGATCTCATGATAGTGGTGTATGCCTTAGAGAAATTCAAGTACTATGTGCTTGAATACAAAATTTTTATTCCCACTAACCACAGTGCTATTCGGTTCCTGATGAATAAATGAACAGTGAACCACCATGTCATATGATGATTGGTAATTCTTCAAGAGTTTGATCTAACAATGAATGACTAAAAGGGGATTGAAAATATGGTTGCATACCACTTGTATCAGTTGAGATGGGATATTAAAGAGTATGAGGGTCCCTTATCTAATCAATTCCCTAATGAACTTCTCTTTGTTGATGTTATTAATGTCCAAACTCCCAAAGAAAAAAAATTGGTATGATCAAATCCTCTTCTACCTACTCACTCAAGAGATGGCACAAGAATGGGATAACAAGAATAAGTAATAGTTTTTCCATCATGCCAAACACTTCATGGAAATTAAAGATAACCTATACAAGAGTTGCATAGATGGATTGGTATGATGGTGTGTTCTCAATGTAGATCAACTGGAGTTCTCTAAAGTGTGCACGAAGGTTCATGTGGGAGATACTATGCTGGGAGAAGAATAGCCATTAAGATCCTCATGGTAGGATATTATTGGCCAATGATCTTCAAGGATGTCCATCACCTCTTCCATTCCTGTGATAGGTACCAACATGATGAAGGGATAATGCATGAATGGAAGGGCCCCAACAGTAAATTCAACAACTCAATCCTTTCGATCTTTAGGGAATTAACTTCATGAGGCCCATTGACCCCATGTCAAATGAAAAGGCATACATAATCATGGCGGTTGACTATTGTACCAAGTGGATTAAAGTCGTTGTTGTCACTAGCTATTCATCCTCTACAGTGGCACGATTTGTATGAAAAAATGTTGTTAATAGGTTTGATGTCACATGGACACTAATTTTTGATAATGGAGCACATTTTACAGGTGCCACTTTTTGAAAAATTATGGAACGCTTGGGGGTTGACCATAAACTCACAACTGCATACCATCCCTAAGCCAACAGTTAAGCTAAGGTTACCAATAGGAAAATTACAAAAATACTAATCCACATAGTTAGTAAGTATAGGAAGGACTAGAGCAGTAAATTTAATGATGCAACTCAATGATGTGCTTTCGACTTATCATTCAACATGGAAAATTCCTATCAAGTATTCTCCCTATGAGTTAGTGTACGGGAAACTCCCAACTCTTCCTATCCAAACCACGCTCCATATGCTTTCAACGACCTATGACCTTAACCAAAATCTAAGTCTAACCCAAAGAGAAAGATTGAGGAATCTCAACATGCTAGATGAAAATTGATTAGTGTTCCTATCATTGAATGAAGTTTACAAGGCACATAACAAGCAATTCCATGACCTTAATATAAGAAAAGTAAAATTCCAACTAGGAGATAAGGTGCTATATTAGAACCCTATGCAAGCACCTCAACATACGAAATTCCAAACACTATGAAAGTATCCTTACATTATCCATGAAACTTTTCCATTTGAGACCATGATGATTTACCATCTTGGTAACCCAAGCAAAAGGTTATTAGTTAACAACCTTTCTTGGAGATAAGAACAACTAGTGGCAAAAACACCTTAATTGATGGCCAAGCACACTTAATATTTTATATATCTCTCTTTTAACTCAGTTGGGGGAGATGGCCATCCATGTTAACATTCTGTAATGACTTCTCGGTTTTTTTATCTTTTTTTTTACATTATTTTTATATATGTTTTCCATTTCCTTGGATATTGTGCAATTTCTTTTATATTTTTTCATATTTGAATTTTCTTACATGTATTTTTTCTTCTTTATTTCCATTAGGACTTTGGTGCTTGATACAATTGCTAATTGATGAAGGTTCATTGAGTTATATTGATTGAATTGATTACTTAATGATTGAATTTTATCTTTGAATTTAGAAATTGACTAATGGAACATTGGGTTTCTCATGATATTAGGAAGTGAGTTCATGTCATCCACCCATTTCACTTAACTCCATGATGTTCTCTTATTTTGGAAGCATGAGGTCTATTATTGATAACAACTTATAAAGAATGTGTGACCTCGATACTTTCTAGACTTGGAATGAATCAAGTGGAAGTGACAAGGGTGTGGATTCAATGGGACTTTTTACCTTGTGTATCTGTTTACCATCTAGCATTTTATGGGTATTCTCATCAATTTCTTATCATTCCTAATGTTGACCAATAATAGGTAAGAATGTCTTTGCATGGTGTGGTTCCCATGAACACAAAAACAAACATGGAAATCCAAAGCACATCCCTTAGAAAAAATAATGGGCTACAACCACTCATTATGGGATTGGAAACACATGTTATCCATGCTTGAAGGCACCTCCTAACTAAGGTTCTCTTAACTTCATACTTCTCTTTTCTTATTTACTTAGAATGGTGTATGATCTTTGGGAGTGTTCATGAACTTTGGGGGTTAAATGATCTAAATGTACCAATGCGAAGTCACTGGAAGTGGATGAACTTGATTCCAACTAAGGATGGAACAATATTAGGTCACATTAATCATAAAATCCACAAAGGACTTCATATGACCAAATGTGAGACTTCATTACCACACATACTCTTCTCATCATCCATTCTTACCATTTACCACCTCACTCACTGATGAATTGTCATCGTTGGACCACATTGATGGGATGCGGTCAACGTGATCCCATTGATAGGATCTCGTCAATATGATCTTGTCGATGTAGGGTTTGATCCATTAATGTGTACCTATTGACAAGGCACCTTATTTTTTCCTATATATGGATACCTACCTACTACATTTATGGTAATCCTTTCATAGTTGTAGCAAATCACTTGTAGTTTTTCCATTTGAGAGTTAGAATATTTTCTAAGTGCTCATAGTAGAAGTCAAAGAGTGTACAAATCTTTATTCAAGCACTATTATACCTAAGCACTTCAATTTGGACAACAATAAAGATGAGCTTTTCTAATAAACCTTGCAGCACTTGGACTAGATTAACTATTTTCTTATGCACTTAATATTCATGAAATTTACTTTAATATTTTTAAGTAATTAATTAACATCGATTACATAGCAAACATAAGTATGACCACTTCAATCATATGCTTCGTCCTTGGTAATCCAAATAATGCTTAACATTTGGTAACCTAGTAGCATTATAACATGTTCAAGATGTGTATGACAAGTGGAAGCAGATGCTTATGTTAGGATTAGTTAAGTGTTAGCTAGTTATTAGATTAATTAAGTAATTCAATTCTTTATTTTTGTTTTTAGGCAACTTAATTCATAAAAGATAAAATAATAAAAATCTATACCTTAGTTACACTTAACTAGATACATGCACTTCACAAGTGAAACTGGAAAGACAATTATTGTAATGGTTAGATTCACCTCCTAGAACTAGTGTACTTAGAAATCTAAAGTTCTTGGAATTTGATTGGAACATTGAGTAAATGCTAGTGATTTTTATGATTAGGCATAGGGTATACTCATTGCTTATTATTGGCACCATTGTTGGGGACTTTAGTTAGCTATGAGTGCTATCTAGGACTTAGTGATAATTATTCAACATTTTTGGAATGAACCTTAAAGTCACAATCATTCTAATAATAATAATTATAAAAGCACACTATTATTTTCTTACAATCTAAGATGTCTTCTTCTAATAGGGATGATTCTTTGCCAAAGTTTGAGCATGCATCCAATTAGCAAAGGAATGAATGATCAAATTAGTGAATGTTCCAACCATGCTGAGTGATATATACTCATCCTGATGAGTATGTGCTAGAATTCACCTTCATCCTACATTAGGATGAACAAATGTAGTGGAGGAACATAGAGGACAACATTGCGTTGCTGCCTGATCGATCAATTCCTACGATGCTCCAACAAACTCTTATGAGGTTGGGCATCTAGAGGATCCATGTTGAGTATGTTATGTAGGACGACAACTCTAGGGATTACCATTTCACTAAGGCATAATGTAAAAGAGATCAACAATAGGAGAAGTGTTATGAAGCTTCAAAGAAAAAAAATAGTTTAATAACCCCTTATTCCTGTTAGGTCAAAAAGACAATGAGGATCCCTTCTCTAGGGATTCTCGATATAATGACTCTCTTCCCCTTGGTTTTGATGAAAGGGGCTTAAACCAAAACTTAAATTCCACTATAAATAATACTAATTTAGGCAAGAATGGTTTTTGTGATGATGGGGGATCCAGAGATGGGAGTCATGGTACAGACAAGGATAGACATCATGATGATGATCATGGATGTGACCATTAAAGAGGGGATGATAGGCACCATGGTGATGCTAGTCATCCTCTTCTTCCTCCTCTAGCTTCAATTGAAGTTGTAGAGGATGTGACTATGATGGAGGTGACCGACAGGATAGAGATGATCATTGGGTCTATCAAACTACTCGAGATTAGGAGCATGGGCAAACAAGGAAAGTCCATCATCATAAGAGAAGCAACAGTAAAGAGCATCATAGGAATCATGGCCACCACAAAGGCTATGATTATGATGAGCCTTTACTTGCAACTATAAACATGCTAAATATCACAAAGGTAGTGAGAATTCCAACAAGGCATGTGAAAGATAGCAGAATTAAGCAATTGGATATGAACAATATCCCCAAGTTCAACCATATCCAAGCCTTTCATAATGCCTATGCCTTACAAAATGTGGAAAATAAATGGCAAAAGCTTAAGCTATTCCCAAGGATACTCACAAAAGAAGCTAAAAGTTGGTACTCATCCTTGGAGCTAGAATGAATCTGTAGATGGAGTACGATGCTTGAGCTCTTCAACGATAAGTATTAAACATACTCCTGAGAGTCTAACTTGAGAAAATAGATCCAAAGTTCGAAACAAGGAGCATATGAACCCTTGGATGTAGCCATGAGTAGGTACTATTCTCTTTCGCATTGATGTCCTAGCCATGACTATTCTCAAAGGAAGTAACTCTACCCTATCATAAATGGGCTCCAATCAGAAATGAGGAGAACTCAGAACTTAGAGCCCATTGGATCCAAAGGCTAGTAGAGTAGGTTGCCAAGGATGAAGGAGAGTTGAAAAAAAAAAGAAAAGTGTAGAGGAGTGTAACTAGGATATTTTCATTAAAAAAAGGAAGTCTAGTTTTGTGACAATGAGGAGGAGGTAATAGTTGATGAGGTGGTGCAACAAAAGACCTTGCTGATTTAAAAATATATTTCTAAAATTTTGGCTAAGGTAGATAAAATGTGGGACTCTTTGGATGAAAAGTTCTAAACTACTCTAAAAATAACAGAGGAATCCAAAGAGTAAAGTGGTGATCATGACCATAGGAGGAGGGAACTTGAATGTGCCCATCAAAGGGGTAAGGATAAGGTTGCTGTAGTAGAAGAGGTTATAGAGATTGAAATAGATGATGATGGAGGGTGTGATATCTACCAATATGAACATCCTAAGGGATGTTGCCTTGTTATATCACACTTTCAAGAGTCTAGGGTGTATGCTCTAATTCCTAAACTAGCGAGAACGTAAGCATCCAAAAGGTTGCTTTATCCTCAAGGCAACCCAAGGCAAATTTAGCAACACTAGGCCTATTATCCAAGTGGAGCTCCACCACAGCCTTATGAGTAGTACCAATAGTGGTTGCACCCACAGTCATGAGAAATGTCACCACTAAGGCAGTAGTACCCTTACTAGTAACCTGATCCATATGGATACTATGTTTAGTAGCCCATTTCTCTATGTGACTCTTTTAGCCATGCTTCATTCTAGTGTCACTACTATCCTCTTGATTACTATAGAGCTCAATCTCCATCATCCTCTATGTGGCTAATATCCCTACTTCTCCCTCATCCTTTGCATCCATTCCATTTGAGTCCCTTTCAAACCAAATATCTTCCAAAGTGCATACCATCATGTTAACCCATGCAGTGATTAATTGGATAAAGGATGGCCACCTTCCTAGGAAAAGATCTAATCTTGGGAGTCCCCTAATTTGATAAATGAAAGTGGAGGGTCTGTATGGACTTCAAGCTATTCAATATGACAACCTATAAAGAAAATCCATTTGATGGTCTAGGAGGACATTGTGTTGGAGCATAAAATCTAAGTAGGGATTAAGGTGGATCCTAAGCAAATAAGGATCATCCAAGGAATTACCTATTAACTAGAAACTGTCAAGATGTTTGATCATTCCTTGGTCAAACTAGCTACTACTAATGGTTTATAGAGAATTTCTCTAAGATTGCTAAACTGTTGGTGGAGCTGACAAATAAAGATGCTCTATTTGTTTAGACTAAGGAATGCAAAACGTCATTCCAGCAACTCAAGTAAAAGCTTGTAGAAATTCCAATTCTACAAGCACTAGATTGGTCCATACCATTTCACATCATGATAGACACATCAAATTATGCCTTGGAAGCTATGCTCATGTAGTTGGATGATCAGAACCATCCTACTACATCCACTATGCAAGTTGAAGCATTGTGGGTGCATAACTAAACTACACCATAATAGAGAAAGAACTAATTTCCATGGTGTATGCCTTGGAAAAATTTAGGTACATGTGCTTGGATTAAAGGTGTTTGTGCACAAAAACCACAATTCAATTTGCTTCTTAATGAAAAAATTGACAATGAGCCCCCATGTCCTACAATGGCTTGTGATCTTGTAGGAATTTGATCTCAGGATGGTAGATCAAAAGAGAACTAAGAACGTGATTACTGGCCACTTGTTTTAGTTAAGATGGAATGACAAAGAGGAGGAGAGATCACTCTCTAATCAATGTCTTAATGAACTCCTCTTTGTTGCTGCTATAAATGAACAAGTGCCCAATGAGCCTAACTGGTATGATGACATTCTCACTTATCTTCTCACTCAAGAGATGCCACAATAGCTAGACCATAAGAAGAAATAATAGTTTCTTCATCAAGCCAAATGCTTCATGGAGATTAATAGATGCTTTTACATGGTATGCACCAATGGCCTGGTTCATTGGTGTTTTCCTAATGCTAATCAACTTCATGTTTTCTAAGACACTCAGAAGGGTCATTTTGGGAGCCATTATGTTGAGAGATGCATGGCCATTAAGATCCTAATGGTAGAGTATTATTGGCCAACACACTTTAGGGACATCTACCAATTTTTATTCTCTTATGAATAATGTTAATGCAATGGTGGGATGATTGCTCAAATGGAAGGACCTTAGTAGTGGATCCAATCATTGAAATCCTTTGTCATCTAGGCATTGATTTCATGGATCCCATCACATCCATGTTGACTAGAAATGCATACATCACAGTCACTATTGAGTATTGTATGAAATGGGTAGAAGTAGTAGCCATCACCAACTGCACATCCTCTACAATTGCTTAGTTTATATAATAGGATGTTGTAAATAGGTTTGGAATGCCACATGCACTAATTTCTGAAAATGGTACTCATTTTATAGGCACTACCTTTTGAAAGTGGATACGATGATTGGGGATTGAACATAAATTAACAACACCTTACCACCCCCAAGCCAATGGTCAAGTAGAGGTAACAAATAGGGAGATCACTAAGATCCTAACTAGAACAATTAGCAAATATAGGAGAGACTAGAGCATGAAACTTAATGATGCCCTCTAGACTTACCACTTCACATGGAAACTTTCTCTAGGCTACTCTCTCTATGAGCTAGTGTACAAGAAATTGCAAAATTTTCCTATCCAGTCTAAGCTCTATAAACTTCTAACAACCTCTGCTCTTGACCATGACCTTAGTCTAGCATAGAAAGAGAGAATCATCAACCTTAATGTGCTAGATGAGAATAGATTGGTGGCCCTGTCCTTGAATGAAGTGCACAAACCCTTCAATAAACAATGCCATGACCTTAAAATAAGGAAAATGAAATTTCAACCTGAAGACAAACTCCTCTACTGGAACTCCACATACGTATCACAAAAGACTAGGTTCCAAACTTTTTAGGAAGGATCCTATATCATTTATGAAACCTTTTCTTCTAGGGACATGTTGATCTACAAACGTAAGAGTTTAAACAAGAAGCTATTGGTCAACATGCAATAAGTCAAACCTTTCCATGAGCCCAAAAGAGCCAATGCTAGACACACCTCTTTGGATGAATAACCATGCTTAATATTTTGGATCTTCTCCTTCCAACTCAGTCATGTGGGAGATGGAAATTTATGCTAGCTAATCAAAGTGGCTTCTTAGTTTTTATCTTTTTTTTTTGTATTACACTTTTTTTTTACATTTTTTATTTTACAACATTGTTAGTATGTTTTATCTATCTTGAATATTTTACAATTTCTTGTATATTTTACTTTATTTTGGTTTGGTTTTCTTTTGTTTTTCTAATGTTCATTTTCTTCTTCTTTATTGCCAACAGGACATAGTGATGTTGTAGTTGTTTGTTAATGGTGGTTTGTACTTAATGTTTTTTATTTCTAATGTGTGGATTCTAGCTTTGAATTTTGGTATTGATAACTAAGGCATGGTTTCTTTTTCATGGAATAAGCAGTCAGTCCACGTCATCCATCCATCCACAAAACTCTATGGTATTTCTTGTTTTGGAAATACGAAGTTCCCTTCCTTAATAAGAACTTTAATGAACTCGTGACCTTGATAGTTTCCAAACTTGGAAAGGATTCAAATGGATTAACAAGGGTGTAACTTCAAGGGGATTTGAAGCTCTTTGTACTAGCCTACTCTCTTGAGTGCATGTGTGTTTTCATGGATTTCTTACCATTTTTTTGTCAACCAATAAGAGGAACTTAAAGTCTTTGCATGGTGTGGTTCCCATCCAAAAATCCATAAAAACATAAAATTCAAAAAAAAAATTATGGAAATTCAAATCATAACTTTTAGACAAAATAAAAAGATGCAAGAATTGGTTATGGAACTAGAAAGACATGTTGCTCATGTGTGAAGGTCCCCTCTAACTAAGGCCCTTTCTTATTTCTTACTTCTCTTTTCTTTTGAATAAGGAACTATGATTAATTTTTTTAAAGAATTCTTATGTCTCGAGGTGATGGACTAGTAACAAGTAAATAATCATACCAAGATAAGGTATCAAGACCAAAAACAAGCCTTGAGGTCACCTTGACAGATGCCTATCTCATGCAAATCAAGTCCAAGGAGGTCTAGAGATCTATGCTTCAAGAGTTGAACTTTGGACCCTTCTTAAAGTTTGCACTTCTAGAACTCAAGACTAAATTGTAGAAATTTCCCATGTGGCCCATCATCACTTCCAACAAGGAGTGGTACATTGGATAGACCTACCTCTTTTGAAACAATAGGCAAGCCAGTTCAATAGTCAAAACCAAGGACATTTCTATGTCCTACTCAGTGAAAGAAATTTTTGAGGCACTTGGGCTACTAGAAGCTGGGGCTAATCTTGTGAAAATCTCAATGTAAGTAGATCCTATCATCAAGAAAGAATGGACATAGCAGTACTATGGAGTTTCTCGCAAGGAGTTTGGTGCACTCAACATAGTAGAACATGCATACTTCAAGATTGTAGCCTTCACCATAAACCAAAAGTAAGGCCAAGCAAAGTCATAGCCTTCTTTGCCCATGCTTATGCTACTCTAAGCAGTTGATTTTCTATCAAGCTTTCATAGTTGATCTATATTGGGGTAGAGAAGCACTTTAAGGAGAATGAAAGTGGAAGGAAGGCACTTCCCTTTTTATGCTTCATTAGAAAATGTGTAAGAGGGGAGGCATAGCTCGCTACATAAATGATGTAGTTTGACATGCTCCAACTACTTCCTAAATAAAGATGACAAAGGACAAAGTCCTTATAAAAGTGATTCAAGAAGAGGAGCAGCAACCACCACCATCACCCACTCATGAAACAATGTCAGAGACTCATGCTGCCATTGAGTACATGCATGAACTCTAAGAGTAGCTCTTGCAATAGTAGCAGTAGTAATCAGAAATGAGTGGTGGTGACCCATCTATGTATAGAATAACGATGAGTCACCTCAACGAAGTGGCCCAAACCTTAAGTTAGATGGAAGGTGGGGTACTAATTTTCTTAACCCAAAGAATGCATGTGCCTACAAGATCAATTCCAAATGCTTGAGAGATAATGGTGTCCTTCTCACAACAACAACAATTCCTAAACATATTTGGGAATGTCGCTATCTTTTCAATACATTTAGAAGAGGGTGAGGGGCCAATTGTCTTGGTGATACAACACCATGGATAGGAGACAACAACCAAAGTCATTGCTAACAAAGTGGCCAAAGCACTTAATGCACCTACAACATTTGTGCATACATCTACAAGAACTCTCAGTAGAAGATTTGGTAAGCCCAACATGAGGAATTATTGGACTAATTGGTGGAAATTGGCCAATTGATTTTGGATATCTTTAACCTTTCAGATATCATAACTACAACCTAGTTGGAGTTGCTAGAGGTAAGGGGCAAATGCATCATCCTAGAGGGGCAACTTGAAATAGCCAGATTACAAAATCAATGCTTGGCTACAGAAGTTGCTGAATTAAGAGCTTGTCTTGATGATCCTACATTGCTCAACCAAGCAATAACATTAGATGAAGCTTTCTAATAGCTTTAGAAAAGAATTAAAGAGGTTGAGAATCCCAAGGAGTCAATAGTCTTTGACTAGTCCTTGGCTAATGCCATAATTTACAACATCCAAAAGGAATTGGTTCAGAATCACCATGAGAATGAGATCTTGACCATAGAAAACCATTACCTGTAGAATTTTGATGTGTAGAAGTAGAAAATGTTAGAGTTTATTCATCAATAGTAGGAGTAACTAGCCAGGGTGAATGTAGAATTAAGGATATTAGTAGCAAAAAATAGAAACCCCTTCATGGAGGAAGTCTATGCCTTACATAAAAAATCTGCAATCAAGATTGGCATCTAGAAAAATGAGGCCCTGAAGTTCAAGAGAGTGAAGAATTACTACAAGGACTAGGTGGGTTTGTAGGAAGAAATCATTGATAAACACATCCAATTAGCAAAGGAAAAAGTTAACGAGGTCCTCTAGTAGCTCATTGAAGGAGGTGATGTTTGGCAGCCTATCTTTGATGGGTTGAATGCATAAAAAAGGCTAAAATCTACTTGGAAGAGTTGTAAATTGAGGAGATGACTAAATATATGGAGCTTGCCAATCTCTAATATTTAGACCTAGCAATGCTAACTATTGAAAGGCCATGGTCAGAATTAGAGGAGCAAGTGGCTAGCTTTTACTTGTTATACAAAGTTCAAGCACCACAAAGAGACCAAGTAGAAGTTTGAAACAACAAACATAGAACTTTAGGTTCTTGAGGTGAAGGTCACTAATAAAAGATCAATTGTTGAGAACCTATCCAAAAGAATGAATGACTACCAGGAGCTACAGAATGCACTCAAGATATTCAATATCAAATGCAAACAATTCGTTGCCTAGTTTGTGAATGTGAAGGAGTTATTCCCAACAATGTCTTATTTGTTGAATATTCCCATTTCGATCCACATTGGTGAAGCTATGTAGATTGTGAATTATCCCCAAAGTAAGGAGGAGAAGATGAAGGAACTATTGAATACCTTCAATCTTCTACAAGAAGTTACAACTGCTATAGGATAACCACAACACTGCTTCAACCATAGCATGCACTCAAAGCAAGAGAAGGTCCTTCGAAACCTTAGAAGCCTCCATCACCTAGGACCATTTGAACTACTTCATCATCTTCACATCCTTCGAGGAGTTTTGTTTGTTAATTTTTATCTTGATGTTCAATTTTATTTTTCTAAATACCAAATTTTGTAATGATTGTAAATTCATACACTTGGACACAATTTTTGTTTTGTTTGTTTTGTTTGTCAATAGTCAATCAATAATTCCATACCTTTCCAAATTTGTAAAGAACTCGAGGATGAGTTTTCATTCAGTTTTGGGGGTATGATGAATCATCATCATTTAGCTGCATCAATGGGATGTTGTCGATGTAAGCTTGTTGATATGATTTTGTCAGTGTGTTCCTGTTGACATAGGGTTTGACCTGTTGATGTGTACTCATCAACGAGGCACCTATTCCACCTATAAATTTGCATCTACGCATTGCATTTATGACAATCCTTTCATAGTTTTAGTGAAGTGCTTGCAAATTTTTCCATTTGAGAGTTAGAATGTTTTTTGAGTGCCTGCAGTAGGAGTCAAAGAATGTATGGATCTTTATTCGAGCACTATTGTACATGAGCACTTCAATGGATGGTAATAAAGACAAGATTTTATAATAAACCTTGCAGCACTTGGACTAGATTAATTATTTTTTATGCACTTAATATTTATGCTATTTATTTTAATTTTTTAAGTAATTAATTAACATTGATTACATAGAAAACATAAGTATGACCACTTAGAGCATATGCTCAGCGCTTGCTAATCCTAAAAAAACTTAATGTTTGGTAACCTAGTAGCATTATAACATGTTTAGGATGTGCATGACAAGTGGGAACAAATTCTTATGTTAGGATTAGTTTAGTGTTAGATAGTTATTAGATTAATTAAGTAATTTTATTCTTTATTCTTATTCTTAGGTGACTAAATTCATAAAAGATAAAATGATAAAAATCATATACCTTAGTTACACTTAACCATACATGTGCACTTCACAAGTGAAACTGGAAAGCCAACGAATATAATGGTTAGATTCACCTCCTAGAACTAGTGTAGTTAGAAATCTAAAGTCCTTGGAATTCAACCAGATCATTAAGTGAATGTTAGTGATTCATATGGTTTGGCATAGGATTTACTTGCTGCTCATCACTCCCTCTTATTGTGTTTAATTAATATGTCTGTTATGGTATGTCTTAATTCTTTGGTGATTTCTCATGTGGATTTAACAATTTTAACAAGGCATAACCATTAATCATCCTCTGTGCCTATGGACTCTTAGGTATGAGGACATGCAAGGGCATTAAGTGCATGAGCCTACTATGGGGAGGAACCAATTGCATACTTCTTGGTCTAGATGGTTAAACTTCATATCCCTTAGTTGTTTCACCTTCAATTCCATTATTTTCCAACTTGGGACATCCATTTTTTGCACTTCTTGGCAATATAATTTCATTTAAATCTTCTTTTTTCCAAATCAATTTCAAGCCTTCTTCTATGCTTTATCCTTATTGTAGACTTTTCTGGGTTCCTTAGGTTTCAATTTCATTGCCAAATCCTATATATATGCATCGACGAATGATAAAAATTCTATACATATGCACCAAAACTTAGCCAATTTTTTATAGTTGCATCATAATGCTAGCAGAGTTTTTGCATTTTTTTTGAGCCTAGAGCACCTTTCAAGCACTATAACTTGCACACTACTTATTCAATTTCACTTGTTCTTTGACCCTCTAACTATTGAAGGTGAGCTTTAGATCATGAGGTTCACAAACCCATGGTTTATGATTGAAGTTTTTTGAAATTTTTCTAACTCTCTAAGGTTTAACTAATAAAATAATATTAAAATTACTATCTATACCAAGTTAAACCTCATCAACAAACTCGTGTAGCTAAATGACTAAAATAATAATTAAATAATCAATTTATGATGATCACAACTAACCTAAGTGTAACTTATCCAAAACGAGAATAGTATCAAAAGACATTACAAGTTACATAATGATCATTAATCCCTGGTTATGTTTGTGATCACATATGGTACAAAAGAGGGGACCATAAGGAGAAAAACCATTTCAACCAAGGAAGAAGCAACCAAGAGAAGAAAGGGACCAATAGTCATAATAGCCCCAAGAACAAGAGGTTGAGACCCATGTAATGAGATCTCTTTTGAAGGTGCTCAAAGTGGAATCTGTTCACCAGATTTGCATAGTAGAGATTGACTGATTGTGATAGGATGAGGCACTAAGGCCAAGGCCTAATCCTAAGGTCACATTGATCGAGCCCTTCATAGAAAGAATTTTTTCCAAGAAGGTTCAAAGTTTAGTTCTCTAAGAGCTTACCTTTGGTTCCTTCTTGGAATTGGTACTAGAGAAAGTCCAAACTCAATTGTAGGGGTCTCCCATGTGGTCCATTCTTTCTTTTAGTGGAGAATGATATATTGGACAAACATACCTCTTTTAGAACAATTGGCAAGAAGACACCACTATCAAAATCAATGACATAATTGTCTCTTATTCATTTTAGGCCATTGTGAAGGCCCTTAGCTTGCCTACTATAGGAGCAACTTTGGTAGAGATCTCCACTTAGGTGGACCTAGAGGAAAAGAAAGAATTTGTCTAATGGTGTTATGGGATGAATCATAAGGAGTATGGTGCACTCACTAAGGTAGAGCGAGGCTATTTCAAAATAGTGAATTATCATCTAAACTTTACGGTGAGGCCTAGTAATATGACTACCTTCTCTACTTGTGCATGTGCCACTTTGAGTGGTAAGTTTCCCATTAACCTCCCTTAGCTCATCTTCCTCAAAATTGAGAAATGCTTCAAAGAAAATGCCTGAGGGAGGAAGACACTTCCCTTGCCATGATTTGCAAACTTTGTAAAAGGAGAGGCATAGCTCATTATGCCAACAACATGCTCCAGCATGCTCCTATTGCATCTTGGAAAGAGATGATGAAGGACAAAGCAACCGCCAAGTCACTAGAGGAGGAGCGGTCATGATCACCACTTGTCGATGAGACCATATGTGAAGCTTGCATAGCTATTGAGTGAATAAAGAAATTTTGTGAATAATTTTTGTAGCAAAAAGAGGGTAGGGAAAGTGGTGGGAAGCCATCAGTCTATTAGCTAGTGTTAAGTGACCTCAATGAAGTCATTAGGATAATTAGCTGGCTAGAAGGGACCACTCCACTATTTTCCACACAATGCATGCAGGTGCTTGTAAGAACAAATCCATGGATCCAAGAACAAGATTTTCCTAAAATCTATGAGATATTTGTAACTTTCTTAGATCACCTAGAGGAAGCTGAGAAGGCTATTGTCTTGGTGATGTAGCACCATGGGTAGGAAACACTGGTAGAAGTGATGGTAAACCAAGTGGCCAAAGGATTGAACACTCTTGTGATAGCCATGTCTAACATAGTTGTCCTAAAAGATGTGCAAGATTTTGTAAGAGTAGGAAGTGGGTGATTAAGTTTAGCCAAACACAAGGAAGTGTTAGATTGATTGGTTGGGACCAGATAACTACTTTTAGAGATCTTTGATCTTTAAGAAGAAATTACTACTACCTAGTTAGGGTTTCTTGAGACAAAGGGCAAGCTCCTCATTGCTGACCAACTAGAGGTAACCACTACCAAAAAGCATTGGTTGGCTGTAGAAGTTGTGGAATTAAGGACATGTGTCTCTGACCCCACCATTCTTAGTTAGGGCATCACAAGAGATGAAGCTTTCATGTAGGTTTAGCAAAGATTAAAGAAGGTTGATAATGCTAAGGAGATTATGGTATTTAATGTTTTCTTGTCCGAAGTACTTAACTTCAACACTCATAAGGACTTGGCTAAAGTCTATAAAGAAAACTAGGTCCTTATAAAGGATATTCACTACCTACAAAATGTCGAGGAACAAAAAGATGAAATGATTAAATTTGTAAGACAATAGTAGGACCAACTAGCTAAGGTGAACTTGGACTTGAGAAGGTTGGTAGCTAAAAATCAAAATCTCTTTATGGAGGAAGTTTGGACACTTCATCAAAAGATGGTCATTAAGGTACCCACCTGAAAAAATAAGACCTTGAAGTTTGAATGTGTCAAAAATCACTACTAGGACTAGGTGGAGCTCCTTAAGGAAGTGAATAAAAAAAAATCCAACTAGCGAAGGTGAAGATGAATGAGGCACTTTAGCAACTTCAACAAAGAGGTGATGTATGGTAACCAATCTTTAATAGCCTAAATGCATACAACAAAGTAGAGATCTACTTAAAGGAGTTACAAATAGAAGAGATGATAGAATATATTAAGCTTACCAATCTTTGATATGCTAACTTGGCTATGTTGAAAGTAGGGTAGCCAAGAATAGAACTTGAAAAGTAGGTGGTCAGTTCATACCTCCTTTACAAGGTAAAATTCTAGCATTATAAGGAAACTAAGTAAAAGTTGGAGATAGCAAAGGTTGAGGTTAAAGTCCTCCAGAATCAATTTACTGATCAACGATTGATTGTCAAGGACTTGGCCAAAAGAATAAATAACTACCATGAGCTATAGAACCTATTCAATATGTTTAATGCTAAATGAAAACAATTTGTAGCATGGTTCATAAACGTTAAGGAGTTATTCTTGGTAATGACCTACTTTTGGGACATCCTTGTACTGGCCCACATCAGCGAAGCTACATGGATTGTGTATGATCCATGGAATAAGGAGGAGAAAATGAAAGCATTGTTGGATGCTTTTCTCATAACTCCTGAAGTTGTAGTTGTAGATGGATAGCCTCAACCTTAGCCACCACCTTCGTCACAAGTGCTAGAGCCTAGTGAAGGTCCTTTAGCACCCCATATGTCTTCACCTCTTAGCATTATCTGATCTTCAACTCATCTTTAGCAATCAGAGGGTTTTGCCACCATTTTTATAATGGTGTCCAATTTTGTTGTCAATGATACCTAATTTTGTAAAATTTTTAATTATATACAATTTGACACTCATATTTAGTTAGTTAGAGTTAGTCAATTAAGAATCCTATACCTCCTGATTTTGTAAGAAGCTCAATCTTACTTTTGTTTACTTGAGGATGAGTTTTCACTTAGTCATGGGGGTATGATGAATCATTGACTAGTTACATCAATAGGCATGCATCAACATAGTGTTGTATCATGCTTATATAAATGCATGTACCCATTACATTTATGGCACATTATGTCATTAGAGTAGCCAAGTTCTTGCAGTTTTCTTTCACCAAAGTTAGAATATTTTCTGAGTGCCCGTAGTAGGACTTCAAGGGATTGTATAGATCCTTATTTGAGCATCATTGTACCTAGATATATTGATGTGATGATAATAAAAATGAGATTCTTAATAATCCTCGTAGCACTTAGAATAGATTAATGTTTATTTTCATGTACTTTATTATTCATGAAATTTTCATTCCTATCCTTAGTTAATTAATGCACTTAATAACAAATACATAAGTATGACCACTTTGAACATACCATTTAATGCTTGGTAGTCCTAGTTGTGGCTATTTAGTATGCCTGACAATAGACACTTGGTAATCCAATAGTGTTAAGACAAGTTTTGGATGTGTATGGAAAGTGGGCCCAGATGCTTTTGTTAGGCTAGTTAGCTTAAGAATCATTAAATAGTTAAGTAGTTAATTTTCCAATTAATTGTTCCTAATTCAACACTATATTTAAGTAAATAAAAATATAAAATATAAATAAATATCATATGCTTTAGCTTACACTTAACCATACAAATGAGCTTACACAAGTAAGAACCAAAAGGATAACAACAATAATTTTCCAAGTCACTACCTTTGTCTATTAGTACACTTAGGAGCTAAGCCCATGGAGTTTGACCAAATTACTAGTGAATGTTTGTGATTCGTATGGTTGGACAGAGGGACTACTTGCTACTTATCAATAATTAGATCTAAGTTACATCAAACTATTACAATGTGAAGTAATCAATCTCATTCTTTATTATCATTTACAAGTAGATTAAGATATAACTACTCAAATAAAGACTCCAAATAACTAACTCAAATACACATTGTAGAAACTTTCTAATTTCTGCAAATTAAGAAAGAAAGTTGACAAATTTTTCCTACTTTTAACTAAACTATGTCTTTTCTACCATTCAAACGTGCATATTGATAGGTAAAAATATCAAATGCATCAAATGCTACATTAACCTAGATGTGCTAATGCACACGTGTTGATGTAGATGTGTTGCATTATTAAGACTTGATGTAACACCCTAGTATTACAACCTAGAACTTTTGCTTTGTTATCTATTTTTTTGTGTTATGTGCTTTAGCACATGGTTGTGTTATAATATAATATTGGAAGGGATGGGGTGAGGGGTGGGGAAGATGGGGGAAGAAGGTTAGGGTGTGGGAAGTGGGAGGTGGGGGTGGGTGTGGTGTATGTTTGTGGGATGGAAGGAGGGGTTTGGAACTAAAAATAAGTGAAACATAGGTACATCTTAGGATTTATAGAAGTTTAGAACTTAGTGCTAATTAGGAGAGTTGAATTTGTGACTTGCATTACTAGGCCAAGACTCGTACCACTAGGCCAGTACCTCATTATTATGTTTTAATATAATATGATTTAATATTATATTATACTATGGTTAGTGGCTTATACTACTATATTTTAATACCCTTCTCTTATACTTATGATGAATAGAACTTGAGATCTATTGAATAGAATGATATTTGACATATTGTTATAGTTATGCATCTTGAAGTTTGAACCCTTGATTTCTTCTTAATTTGTATTTTTAAATACATTGGTATTTTATTATACTTTACTTTTTATTATTTTTTAATTACTATTACAAACTCTTTTTGCTTTGTGAAATGGATAGATTAGAATAATAGTGGTGGTCCATAGCTGGTAATGTTATATTTTATATTATTTCTTAGTTTTTAAAAATAATATAATTATATTGCACAGACATAGCATGTTAAATATAATTTATGGTTTGTTTTTGTTAGTCTCTTATTCCATGTTGGGCATTTGGAATTCATTATTGGGCAAATGTGGGGGGTGTTATACCTAAAAGAATGACTATAAGTACATCCCAAGACATATAGCTAGTAGAGACTTTATAAGAAATATAGAGGAATATAAAAATGCCTCAAGCATGACTTGAATTAGTAACTTCTTGTTTAATAAGATAATGAGCTAACCACTTGAGCAACCTATCATTGACATTATTAGGTTGATGTGACTTATTTTCTCTATCTCATGGTAACTTGAACATCTAATCATGGTATTTATGGATCATTCAAACTCTTGTGTAGATGCATGTAACTTGATCTAAAAATTAGATTGTTAATTTTAAAATTTAACAAACCATAGTTTATGGTTATAAATACTTGGGAAAGACTTTCTCACATGGTATAAATTAGAGTTGCATATCTCTTACTCTTGCTCTCTTCTCTTAGTTATGTGTAATGGCTCCTTGACTTAATCACAGCTTTGCCATTAACACTAATGAAGAATCCTATAATAACTTTTTATTCATGTAGTATAAGCTTCAAATCCTGTAAAAATTTATCAATCATGTAGTTTGACCTCCCATGGATCACTCGTAAAAAATGACTTGACCTACATTAGTTCACTATATGGACTTCAACAAAATTCATGTATTTGCAACCAACTTTCAATGTCATCTTTAATGATGCCTTGATGTGACCTGATGCTCATCGATCTCTTTGATGTAGCTAACAACCAAGTCAATGATGTATATAGATTCCAACAACATTTCTCTTCTTATGAACACATAGCCTATGATTGATGGTTTTATCCCATATGAGTCATGAACAACGAGTATACCCTATGCCCAACCATATGAATCACTAGCATTCACTAAGTGACTTGGTCAAATTCCATAAACTTTAGCTCTCTAAGTACACTACGTCTAGGAAGTGAACTTAACAAATGTGATTGTTGTCTTCTTAGTTGCACTTGTGAAGTACAAGTGTATGGTTAAGTGTAACTAAGGCATATTATTTTTATCATTTTATATTTTATTATTTAAGTCACCTAAAAATAATAATAAAGTAATTAAATTCTTAATTAATCTAATAACCAGCTAATGTTTAACTAATTCTAACCTAAGCATCTATTTCCACTTTCCATACACATCTTGAATACATTGCAATGCTACTGGGTTACCAAGAGTTAGGCACTACTAGGATTACCAAGTGTTAAACATATGCTTGAAGTGGTCACACATATGTGCTTTTATTATTGCTATGAATCAATTAATTAAAGGCATTAAAAATAAAGTGCATGCATAATAAATACATTAAGTAAACATTAAATTATTTCCAAATGCTACAACGTTTGTAAAGAAAGCTTGTCTTTATTGCTGGTCACACTAAGGTGCTCATGTACATTAGTGCTCGAATAAAGAACTAGACACTTCTCACTCCTACTATGGGCACTTAGAAATATTCCAAATTTCAAGAGGAAAAATTGCAAGAGCTTCACTAAGACACTAACTATAGAATGCCATAACTATGGGTAGTGATCATGTATTATTAGCCAAAGATAGACACTATGTGGATAGGGTCACATTAGCATTTCAAACCATGTGTCAACATGATTGCATTAATGGGATCACATTGATGATATTATGTAGATGCAATCCATGAATGTGACTTATCATATTCCCAAAACTAAATGAAAACTCATCCTTGAGTAAAAAAAATAAGGAATAATTCTCTTACAAAATTTTTTGAAGGTATGGGATTATCCACTAACTACTGACACATAGACTAGCACAAACAAACACTAAGTGCCCAAGTGTATGGATTTACAATGATTAAAAAATTGAATGTTTAGGACAACAAAGTTGAACACAATGATAAAAATGGACAACATAACTCCTCTGATAGCTAAAGATGAAGAACAAAATTAGATGATTCTAGGCAATGAAGGTTCCTGGGGTGCCAAAGGACCTTCTCCTACCTTCGGTGCAAATGATTGTTTAGGCAACTATTATGGTTGTCTAGTTGCAGCTACAACTTTGGGCAAAGGATGGAAGGGATCTAACAATGCCTTCATATTTTCCTCCTTACTTCTAGGATCATACATGGTCCATGTAGCATCACCAATGTGGACTAGTATGAAAATATCCCAAAGATAGGGAATTGCTAAGAATAACTTCTTGACATTGACAAACTAGGTAATAAACTATTTGCATTCAATGTTTAACACCTTGAGTGCAATTTGTAGCTCCTAGTACTCATTCATTCTTTGGCTCAGTTCTCTACTATTTATCTTTGATTAGTCAACTTAACCTTGAGAACCTCGAGTTCCACATTTGCTATCTCAAGCTTCTACTTAGTCTCTTTATGATGCTTGAACTCTGCCTTGTATAGAAGATACAGGTTGGCCACTTATTTCTCCAATTCTAACCATGGCCTACTAATAGTTAGCATCACTAAGTTTGAGTAATGAAGGTTAGCAAGCTTCATATACTTTATCATCTCCTTGAGGCAGATTTTAGCTTTGTTGTACTCATTCAGCCCATCAAAGATAGGTTGCCAAATATCATGTCCTTATTGGAGCTATTGGAGGGCCTCATTTACCTTTGACTTTGCTAATTGAATGTGTTTCCCATTCAACTTCTTTTACAAGCCAACTTGGTGCTTGTAATGATTTTTTACACTTTTGAACTTAAGGGCCTTATTCTTCCATGTGGTGATTTCTATTATAGACGTCTGGTATAAGGCATGGACCTCCTCCATTAAGAAATTTTGATTTTATATAGCCAACATTCTCAATTTAGTGTTCAACCTAATAAGCTACTCCTATTGTTGTTGGAAAATTGTTGACATTTGTTCCCCTTGAGCTTCGATGTTTTGCAAGTGATGGTCTTTAATGATTAGTGTTATGTACTACTAACTAATCTTTGAAAAGTCCTTTTGAATATTATATGTGGTGGCATCTGCAAGGGCCTAGTTGAAGATCCTTGACTCCTTTATGTACTCAGCCTCTAGCTTCATCTCTTGAAGTTGCTTAGCTGAGTATAGCAGGATCAGTGAGGTAGGTTCTAAGTTCTTCAACTTCCATAGTTAAGCGTTGGATCTCATCTTAGGTTATTTCATGTTGGGCTTCTGCGATAATGGATTTGCTCTTTACCTCAAGTAGCTTTGACTGGGTTGTAGTGATATTATCCAGAAGGTCAAAGACATCCAAAATTGGTTACCCTGTTCCTACCAGTCAATCTAGTAAGTCTTCATGCTCAATTGCACTGAATCTTCCACTTAATGCTCTTGTAAACACCTACATGTCTCTAAGTGTAGTTATATCTAGTACAAATACTATAGGGGCATTGAGTGCTTTAGCCACATGATTAGCAACCACTTCTACTACTATTTCTTGCTCTTGGTGTTGCATCACCAAGACAATAGCCCCTTCACCCTCCTCCAGACATATAGAAAAAGTAGCAACATTCCAGAAATTTTTAAGAATTATGGCTGTCCCGAAAGAGACATTGTTACTTCTTAGGTGCTAGGATTTGACCTTGTGGGCACCTACACTTGTTGGGTAGAAAATAGTGGCATTGCATCCTTCATCTAGCTAATGGGTTAGGCCATCTCATTAAGATGGCTCATGGTTGGTTTGTACATGGATGGCTTACCACCACTTGATCCTACCTTGTGTTGCTATAGGAGTTGCTCATGAAGTTTGTACATGCACTCAATGGTAGTGTGAGACTTTAGTGTTGATTGTTCATGAGTGGATGGTGGTGTTGGTAGTTGCTCCTCTTCTTTGATCATGATAGAGACTTTATCATTCATCATTTCTACCCAAGAGGTAGTAGGAGCATATCTGATTGTGTCATTGGTATAGCAAGCTATTCCTATCATTTTGCATAACTTTTTGATGAGGCATGGGAAAGGGAGTGTCTTTCTTTCATGTTTATTCTCCTTAAATTGCTTCTCTATCTCCAGATAGATTAGCTATGGGAGGTTTATAAGGAACTTTTTACTTAGAGGAGTACATGCATGGGTCGAGAAGGTAGTCACCTTGCTAGGCCTCACTGTCAAATTGAGGTAGTAGGCCACTAGCTTAAAATAAGCAAGCTCTGCCATGGTTAGTGCACCATAATCTTTGCAGTCCATTCCATAGAACCACTGGATTGACTCCTTTTTCACTTCTAGGTCTACTTGGATTGAGATCTTTGCCAGATTTATTCTAGTTTTAGGCATGCAAAGGGCATGCCAAATGGCCTCCACTGAGTAGGACACATTGATGTTCTTGATTTTCACTGTGATGTCTTCCTACCTATTATTCCAAAAGAGGTAAGTCTCTCTCATGTACCACTCCCCACTGGAAGTGATGATTAGCCACATGGGAGAGGTCTACAGTTGGGACTTGACATTTTTTTGAGCAAAGTTTAGGAAAGTACCAAAGTTCAATTTCTAGAGAATTGAACGTTGGATATCACTAAACTTGATCTAATTTAGGCAAGCTTTGATTAATGTGACCTTAAGGCATGACCTTGGTCCCAGTGTCTTGTCTTGGTGGGGTTACTCTATTTCAACTTCCAAAATCTATCGAACAAATTCCACTTCAAGGTCCTCATGAAGAGGTCCCATTACATGCATTTCTATAGAATTCCCTTGAGCTTGTTCTTGTTGGCCCCTTCTAATTTTGGGTCATTTATTCCTTGGTTGAAATTGTCCTCCTTCTTGCTGGTGCTTTGGTTTTGGTGCCATCTGTAATCACAACATGATCAAGGATTAGCATTTGCTATGTAACTTTGAAACACTTAAATACCTTATCTCTTTGGGTTAGTTACACTTGGCTATGTTGTGATCATGGTAGAATCGATTATTTTAATATTATTTTATTTTAATGTCCACCAAAGTTCACTGGAAGGGTTTAACTTTCATGGATTAACGAATTTATTATTATTTTATTAGTTAAACCTTATAGGAGTTAGAAAAAAATTGAAAATCTTTTTGTTAAAAATCTAAGGTTTATATCCCCCATGACGTAAATCTCACCCCTTGTAGCTGCAAGAATGAAAAACAAGATGAATTGAAAAAAATGGTTTGAAAGTCATGGGCTCTAGAAGGTTTAGGCTTTGAAAATTGGCAAAAATTCCTCTATCTTTCGAAGAAAATTGGTAAAATAGCTAAGTTTTGGGTGGTACTTATAGGATTTTTACCTTGCATCGATGGAATCTCATCAACAAGATCACATCAACATGATTAACTATATAGACAGGATCTTGTCAACATAGCTATTGACCAAAGTTAGACTTTTAAAAAAGTTGATAAAGACAAAGAGTTTTTGCACTAAATTGGAGTCCAATGGAAGCCCATGAAGCCTAGAACATGATGAAATGCATGAAGAGGGCTTGATTATTTATAAAGAAGGAGTTTGGATGAGGAAAAGAATGGAGAAATACCATGAAGGAGCACATAACTGGATGCAATTGATGGAAAATGTAAAAGATTTGAATGCACAAATGCCTAAGGATACGGAACTTAACTAGCCCAACCACAGAAAATGCAAGTGGGTCCTTCCCATAGTAGGCTCATGCCCTTGTTGTCCTTGCATATCCTAAAACCAAGGAGTTTGTGAGCCCCATAGTTGATTAATGGTTAAAGTAGGTTAAGGACCAAATCACGAAAGAGTCTATCTAAGAATTTTAATGTATCAAACTAAGACATTAAAAAAAACCTGAAAAATGACAGTGACATGAGTAATGGATAGCATTAGTGGATGAGGAAAAGAGTGGAATGGAGTTCCATATTGTGGTCAAATGAAGTCCATTGTGGATTTTGTGGTTAATATGACTTGATAACATCCATCCTTAGTCCGAACTAAAATCAAAAATTTTTAGTAACTTCACATTGACACTTCATGATTGGCCCACCCTTTCAAGACACAAGAGCATTCCCATAAATCAATCACCATTCCTAAAAGAAAAGAAAATAGAAGCATGAAGTGAGATGGACCTTAGTTAGAGGGGACCTTTAGGCATGGGTAACATATCTCTTTAGTCCCATAACTAATGCTTGTAGCTCATTATTTCATCTAAGGGATGTGCTTTGAATTCCCATTATTGTTTTTTTTGTTTTTGTATTTTATATTTTTATATTTTTGGATGGGAACCACACCATGCAATGATTTTTAGCTTCCTATTATTGTTTGATAGTAGAATAGTGAGAAGTTCATAAAAACACTCATGCGTTTAAGAGGTTAGGCAAGTACAAAGAGCATCAAATCCCCTTGATGTCACACCATTGCCTATCCATTTAATCCTTCCCAAGTTTGAAAACTACCAAAGCCACAAATTTGTTAAAAGTTTCATTAAGGAAGGGATCTCATATTTCCACAATAAGGAATATCATAGAGTTTTTTGGATGGGTGGATGATGTGGACTCATTACCTATTTCATGGAAAAGAAACCATGTCTTAGTTATCAACACCAAAATTCAAAGATAAAATCTAGACATTAGCAATCAAATGACATTATAGTACAAACCATCATTAATAGAAACTATAGCTACACTTAGTCCTGGTAGCAATGAAGAAAAAAAAATAAAACAAAACATTAGGAAAACATTAGAAAAATTAAAACTAAATAAATTAAAATATAGAAGAAATTAGAAAAAATTAATAAAGATGGTGTAAAAATATGGTGTCAAAACAAAAATGTGAAACAAAAAAGTGTAAAAATTGAGAAGCCACTTTAAATGGTCAACATGGATGACCATTTCCCCCACGACTAAGTTGGAAGAAGGAGATTCAAAAAATTGAGTGTGCCTATCCATATGTTGAGGTGTTCTAGTCACTAGATCTCTTAGGCTCATGGAAAGGTTTGATTTGTTGCATGTTAATTAGCAGTTTCTTATTTGGACTTTCAAGTTTGTATGTTAACATGGCTCTAGAAGGAAAGGTTTCATAGATAACATAAGGCCCTTTCCACAATGTTTGGAACTTAGCACTTTGTGGTACATGTGTGGGGTTCCAATAAAGGACCCTATCTCCTAGTTAAAATTTTACTTTCCTTATTCTAAGGTGATGTCATTGCTTGTTGAATACCTTGTGTAACTCGTTAGATAATAGGGCTACCAATTGATTTTTGTCTAGTAAGTTAAGGTTCATTAGTATTTATTTTTGTGCTAGACTCAAGTTAAGGTCAAGGTTATAAGCAATTGAAAGTGTACAAATTTTTTCTTGAATTGGAACTGTTGGCAATTTTTCATACATGAGCTCATAGAAAGAGCAGCCAATATGAAGTTTCCAAGTGAAGAGGTAGATCCAAAGGGCATCATTGAATTTTGTGTTCCAATCCATCCTATATTTACTAACAATTCTTATTAGTATCTTTGTTATTTTCCTATTCATAACCTTTGCTTGACCATTAGCTTGGGGGTGGTAGGGTCTTGTTAATTTATGTTCAACCCCCAAGCGTTTCATAAGATTTCGAAAGGTAGTGCTTGTAAAATGAGTATCATTATTAGAAATAAGTGCACATGGCACACCAAACTTGTTTACAACATTTTTTTTGTACAAATCAAGAAACTATAGAAGATGTAAAATTGGTAATGGCTACAACTTTTGCCAATTTTGTACAATAGTCAACAACGACAATGATGTATGTCTTTCCATTTGACATTGGTGAGATGAGACCCATGAAGTCAATGCCCCAAATGTTCAATGGCTCTAGTGGCAAGATTCACTACTAAGGTTCCTCCATATGAGTAGTTATTCCACCATCACATTGGTAGCATTTACAAGAGCAAACAAATTAGTGAGCATCCTTGAAGAGTATTGGCCAATAATACCTTACCATGAGAACCTTAATGGCCATGCATCTCCTAGCATAGTGGCCTTCACAAGGACCCTCATGAGCATCTTGGAGAATGAGTAGTTGACTAGCATCAAGTATGTACCACTGAACCAAGCCATCGACAGACTCTTTCTAAAGATGTTCATTGATTTCCATGAAGTGTTTCATTTGGTGAAGAAACCATTATTTCTTCCTATGATCCAACTCTTATGGCATCTCCTAAGTGAGAAGCTAGGTGAGAATGCCACTATACTAGTTTGATTCATTACACATTTATTTAGTTATAACCTTGACAAAGAGTAGTTCATTAGGAAACTAATCTAAAAGTGTGCTCTCCTCTTCTTTTTTTCTCCATTATAACTGAGATAAGTGGTTAGCTATCCTATTCTTGGTTTCTTTTCAATCTACCATTATGAGATTGAATTCCTGCAAGATCACCAACCATTGTATGACATGAGGGCTTACTATTGGTTTATTGATGAGGAAATGCATTGCACTATGATCTATGTGCACAAACACTTTATATTCAAGCACATAGTGCCTGAATTTCTTCAACATGAACACCACTACCATTAATTCTTTCTTAGTTGTGATGTGATTCAACTACACACCCATAATGCTTTTGCTTACGCAATGGATGTAGTAAGAAGTTTTTAATCATCTAGCTACATGAGGATGACTCTTAAAGCATAATTCAATACATCCATCATGATGTGAAATGGTTTGGACCAGTTAGGTCCTCGTAGAATTGGAGTTTCCATAAGATTCTACTTAAGATGTTGGAATGCATGTTCGCGTTCCCTAGTCCAGATAATGGTGCATCCTTTTTTGTCAGCTCCACCAATGATTTAGTGATCTTAGAGAAATTTTCTTTGAATCATCAACAGTAGCTATTGTGTCCAAGAAATGACCTCATATCTTTGATTATTTTTGGCTGTCTAGTAATTCCATGGATGAACCTTATTTTTTTAAGGTCTACCTCAATCATTTTATCTAAAATTTTATGCCCAATAACAATGCCTTTTTAAACCATCAAGTGGCTTTTCTGCTAGTTGAGCTAAAGGTTTGTGTCCACACATCATTTTAGCACTTGCTCAAGACAGTCTAGGGCTTGCTCAGATGTAGCCCCATAGGTGGAAAATTCATCTATGAAAACTTCCATTCTGCTACTAATATGCTATTAGAAGATTCTTAGAACAAGACATTGGAATGTGATAGGGGCACTGCATAGGCCAAAGGGCATCTTTCTAGATGCAAAAGTCCCCCAAAAACTCATGAATGTAGTTGTAGCCTAATCACCTAGTGTGATCTAGATTTGGTTATAGTGACTATAACCATATAGAAAGCTATAGTAATAATGCCCAAAAATGGTGTCCAACACTTGGTCCACAAATGATAATAAAAAGTGATCTTTGTTTATTGCCATATTCAATAGTTTAAAATCGATATAGATCTTCCACTTGTCACCTTTCTTTGGTACTATCACAAGTAGGCTAACCCACTTACTATTTGCAATGGGATAGATGTACCTCACCTTGAGGAGTTGTTCAAAATCCTCTTTGATAATCTTCTTGAGTTTGGGATTCAACCATTACTGTGACTGCCTCTTTGGCTTGATGGAAGGATCTGTGTAGATACAGTGCTGGCATATCGTAGGATCAATCCCTATGAGTTTAAGGTATGACCAAGCAAAGGTTGTTGGCCATTTGTTGATCACATCCAATAGCTTCTTTTTTTTTTGCATAGGAGAAAAGTTGACATTGATGATAACTGGCTTCTCATTGTTTATAAATATTCCATTTCAATTGTTACAGGTTAAAGCTCAAGGAGCTCATGTTTGAAACTTTTATGGATCTCCAACTCTCCCTAATTGGTTTCATTAGATTCATCATCAAATAGTTGGCGATGAACTTACTTTAGTTCATCCATGCCTTTAACATAGGCACTCATAAGACTCTTAATTGGTTTCATGTATATCATTGAACTATTTTCAGAATCAAATGTTAGCCACTAGATGCCCTCCTACTTTGTGGTTGTTGTGTAGAAGCACCTTTGAATTTCTATCACATCAAACTTTCTGCATGCTATGATAGATGTACTTTTTATGGACCATAATTTCTACACAGAGTTGCACCTTTTATCACTATACATGATGCATGGAATGCACATCCTATTTATCTTTCCAAAATCATTCTCCTTGAAAATTTCCAAGGAAAGGTCTTTGAATCCCAACCATGCATCAATGGTACTCAACCAAGCCTTTTCCATGATGATTGGAAAGTCTCCTGTGTAGTTATCAACACAGATCACTAGGATGTTAGTAGGATAGGACCACCCATAGACGGTGGTCGCAATGTCCTCCACTAATCCCAAAGAAACAATGATGTATTTATCTACCAACTTAAGAAGAATGTTGTTCTTCTTGAGTGGAGACAAGTTCCAAGCTTTGTACATCTTATGAGAAATCAGATTTACATCAAAATTTGAGTCTAGAAGATCCTTGCAAGGGTCATTCCTAGAAATTTGGAGGTAAATAAGGGGATTTCTAGGATAAGATCTTTTCCTAGTGATGAGCCATGATATCACCTTGGCCCCTGCAATATCGTGTATGCGATATCGTAGCCTGTCGCCTTGTCTATAAATAAGAGGCAGCTTTCCCTTGTTCACTCATCTAGAGTTAGACCCTTAGCCAAACTATAGCAGTTTTACCATTCCAGAGTTAGAATAATTTCCATGTGCCCGTAGTAGGAGTCTAAAAGTGAACGAATCTTTATTCGAGCAAATTGTATCTGAGCACACATATGTGTATGGAAATAAAGATGAAATTCCTGATAAACCTTGTAGCATGTGGACTAAGCTAATTAGGAATTAATTAATGTTAAATGTTTAAATGCTTTCTGAGATAATTAATCTTTCTCAACCCTCAACTCTCCTAGTTAAGTGCATTCAGTACGACTGCTTCGAGCACGTGTGTAACGCTTAGTAACCCAGTAACGAGTAGCATTTGGTAATCCTAGTCATGTTGCACTGGTTCAGGGTGTGTACGACAAGTGGGAAACAAATACTGATGCTAGGATAATTAAAACTTAGTTAAGGAAAGTTAGTTGATTAGTCTCTTCACCCTTCCCTCTTAGCATAAGGTGTTAAAAAGATAAAAAGACATAAAAGTCATATACCTCAAACTTACTTAACCATACAACCATGACAATACAAGTAAGTTTGAACGATTGATTAATATTAAGTGTTCCATTAGGGCATGTAAGCACTTAGTTCTTGGAGTTCAACCGGATCATGCATGAGATGCTCGTATTGGTATGGTTGAGTGTAGGGGTACCTCGCCACTCATCATTGGCGCTGTTGCCGGGGACTTAGTTGTTTGTGTGCTACGTAGAACATAGGAAACCATTCATATCATTGGGAGCTAGAACAAACCCTTAGGGTTGATCAAATGAAAAAAATAACATAACGGTAAATAGCACTCCGAACAAGACTAAAATGTCTTCTTCTTCGCACAAAAGCACTTCACCGCCTAGGGATAACACGAGAGACAGTCAGCAGCATAACACACATAATAAAGGACCACCAGTTCCTCAACAATTTAGTGTGGTATATATTCATCATGATGAATATATACCCGACTTTACCTTTGTCTTCCATCAAGATGAACAACAGCGTTGGAGAGACTTGGAGGGTAACATAGTATTTCCTCTAGATAGAGCAGCCCCCAACATGCTCGTTCGTGCCCTTGCGCGAATAGGCATGTCACAATTATAAACTGAGTACATTGTATGTGATTACAACTCAAGGGACTACCATCCCACAGAAGCACAACTTCAACAGGTTTCACAACAGGAGAGTTACTATACATAGTTGAAGGGCAAAAGACCCCATAACGCTCCACCCGTCTTAAGCGAAATTGAGGGTGGTGAACTTATTTCGATGGGTTCTCCACAAAATGATGTTCCCCCTCCTAACGATGGTGAGGAGGTGATGTATTAGAACCTTCACTTCATGATACACAACCCTAGTTCTGATCCCCATGAACACTAAGTGTTCAATGAGGGAACACAAACACATGATAAGGACAGGCAGTTTGATCATCGTTACAATCGGGGTCAAGATCACCGAAGAGAAGGTAGGAAACATTGTCATGGCGATGGTTCTCCTTCTTCTTCACCTTCATCCTCTCCTTCAACATCAGGATGCAGTCATAAGGAACCTCATTATGAGGATAAGGGTAAGCAAAATGAGAAACCTTGATGAGAGAGTCGAGAATGAGTATGAGGGCATTCTAGGGAATCACAGCATGGAAGAAGGGAAAGTAGGGAACCACATAGACATCATAGACGCTACAAAAGAAATGACCATGAAGAACCCCTACTTGCAACCTGAAGCATGTTAGACATTATGGAGGTCGTTAGAATACTTACAAGGCACTAAAAAGATAGCAGGATCAAGAGATTAGACATGAATAATATCCCATGATTTGAGGGGGGATACAATGCTGATCCTCAAAATCACTTACAAGAATTTCACAATGCTTGCACCTTGTAGAATATTGAGAACGAGTGGAAAAAATTAAAGTTGTTCCCAAGGATGCTAGCAAAAGAAGCAGAAAGCTGGTACCAGTCCTTAGAACTGGAATCCATTCGAAGGTGGAGTACGATGCTAGAACTGTTTAACGATAAGTATCAAATGTACTCTTGGGTGTCCAACTTGTGAAAGCAAATCCAAGGATGGTTGTAGGGAACTCATAAACCCTTGGATGCTGCCATGGATCGATATTACGCACTATTACATTGTTGCTCGGGCGATGATTACTCGCAACGGGATCAACTACGCCATCTCGTAGATGGACTTAAGTATGAAACTAGGAGAACCCTTGGAATGTATGCCCAAGGGAGATTATCAGAGCTTAGTCCCATCAGATCCATAGATTGTTGGATCAAGTAGCTAAGGAAGAAGGAGAGCTACACAAGAGAGAAAGTGCGGAAGAGTACAACCGCGATCCTTCCCTTCGAAAAAGGGGAGTGAGATTTTGTGAGGAGGAGGATGAGTCATCACTTGAAGAGATGGTGAATAGGAAAACCATTCTGCTTCAAAAATTAACAATAGAAGTGTCGACAAAGGTAGATCAAATGTGGGACTCCTTAGATAGTAGATTTGAAACTGTTCTAAAAATTGTAGAGGAGTCTAAGGAGTGAAGCAATGACCATGATAGAAAGAAAAAGAGGGATTTGGACCATGCATGTAACAAAGGTAAGGGTAAAATGGCTATCACTGAAGAGGTTGTGGATTCGAAAATAGATAATAATGGTGGATGTGAGATATGCCAATATGACCACCCTGAGGGATGTTTCCTGATAATCTCACATCTACAAGAGTTTGGGGTGTATGCGCTCAACCCACGACTTAACAAATGGAAAGCACCCCAATGGTTACCTTATTCCCAAGGTAACCCAAAGCAGTTCCACCAACCGTTAATGTATTATCCAAGTGGAACTCCACCACAACCTATTGAGCAACACTAGTAGTGGCAATACCCACAGTCATGGGGGATGCCACCACCAAGGAAACAATACCCTTACTAGCAACTAGATCCATATGGCTACTACGTGTAGCAGCCAATCTCTCCATGTGACTCTGTCACTACCAAGCTCGAGAGTATTATAGGTCTCCTTCTCCTGGGAGAGACACACCACACGCACACCATCCTCCAAACCCATCTACAACTCTCACACCGATAGCTCCACTACCACTCACTCCAACAATGCAAGGGGAACTTCCCACTCAACCGTAGCAACACAATGCTATGAGAGCTGTAAACCTTCAACTTGCTATTGGTTTTGACAACCGTACAAGGAGAAGACCTTTCTTCAGAACCAACAGTCCAAACAAGCAGTTAAGGCTCTGAACGTTCCTCCACCAAATAAGGCTTCAAAAATCACTTCAAATCAAAAACAGAGCTCAATGCACATGGTTATGTTAACACATACCATCACCGACTGGATTAAGGAGGGCCACCTTCCCAGGAAATTCTCTGATCCTGGAAGTCCCTTAATTTATCTCCAAGTTGCTGGGAATGAACCTTGTAAAGCTCTTCTAGACTTAGGTTCTGGAGTCAACTTGATATCACAAGAAATGTATAAAGCCTGGAACTTGCCTCCACTAAAGAGAAATATTCGCTTAGAACTGGCTGACCAGTCCATCATTGTTTCCTTGGGACTGGTGGAGGACATCATTACCATTGTGTATGGTTGGTCATACCCAGCTAATTTCCTAGTGATACAAGTCAACAATGACAAAGGGGACTTCTCAATAATAATGGGAAGGGCATGGCTAAGTACCGTGAATACATGCCTAGGAATCCACGATCTTTCCTTGGAAATATCTAAGGAAAAAAATTATGGAAAGATCGAGAAGAAGATAGTTCCATGCATCACATACAGTGATATAGGGTGTGATTACGTGCAGCAATGTTTAGCATTGCTTGCATGCAACCAGTGTGCACTAGAAGTTAATGTACAGAGGTGCCTGTATGTAGCAACCACACAACAAGAAAACACCTAGTGGTTGACAGCTAATCAAGAGAGAAATTCACCAATATGCATGGAACTAACTGGGGGACCAACTTATGGCCACGTCAAAATTATAGATACAATGGAGCAAGAGCGTTGCCAACTTCCAACCCTTAACCTGAAAACATCAATCAGGAGAAGTTGGACACTTCTAAAAATTCAAACAAGCGCTCATTATTTTGGATCTCTCCCTTTCAATTCAATCATGGGGGAGATGGCCACTTATGCTGATCATTTGAGGCCATCAGTTTCTTTTTGAGTTTTTTTTTACACATTTTTGTTTTACAAATTTCTTTATCTTTTCTTGTTTTTGTTTTACAACATCGTTCATACTTTTTCATTTATTTGTATGTTTATTTATTTTGTTGATTCATTACTTAATAAGTGCTCCTAAAGATGGTATGAACTGTATACCATTGATTGCTAATGTTTGGTTTTTACCTTTGAGTTATAATGTTGATACTAAGGTATGGTTCTTTTGATATAATAGGTAATGAATCCACTTCATCCATACATCCGTAAATTTTTATGGTCTCTCTTGGCTTGGAACTGTATAGTCCCTTTCTTAATAATAAGAACTATCAACGAATTGGTGATTGGATATTTCTCAAACTGAGGAAGGACTCAAGGATTGAAAAGGATGTGAATTTAAGGGAACTTGATGCATTTGTGCTGGCCATTCTCTTGGGTGCTTGGATGTTTTCTTCTTGAGTTTTCCTTACCATTCCGACGCTACTCCATTATCGGGAAGCTAAGCTAATAAAAATAATAAGTCTTTGCATGATGTGGTTCTCACGCAAAACAGAAAAAAATAAAAAGATAGAGAGAGAAAGAGAGAGAGAAAAAATAAGAAAAGTGAGAATTCAAAGCACACCCCTTAGACGAAATAATCACTTGGGCTACAAGTGCTGGTTATGGAACTAAACAAACATGTTTCCTCTAAATAAGGCTCTTTATTGCTTCCTACTTCCTCCTTTCTTATTTCCTCGAAATGGTGGTGACTCTTTGGTGTAAGAATTCTTATTACTTCAAGTGGATGGATGGGCCAAATGTATTAATGCAAAGTCACTAGATGTGGATTGTTTGAGGCCGAATTTGGAATGAAATCTACTAAGTCACATTAACCATTAATACACAAGGGGTTGTACATCACCTTATTTTTGAGACTCCATTCCATCCTCTTCTTTCCACCCTTCTTTTCTCCATTTTTCACCTCATTGTCGGTTGTATCAACAGTATATATCTTGGTTGATGCATTGTTTTATTTTTGGTAAATTCTTGTGGTTAAGACTTTAACTCTTGCTTCCAAATGACATTTCTAGAGCCTACAGACTCTTTGAATGTGGGATTGTTAGGGCATTAAGGGCATGAGCCTGCTTTGGGGAGGACCCACTGGCATTCTTATTTGGTGCATTCGTTAATTTCTTTCCCTTAAATATTTTTGCAATTACTATTTATTTTGTTCATCTCCATCTTTGACATCCATTTTATCAGCATTGCCATTGTTTCTTTTTCTCCATCTTTCTTATTCCTTCTCTTTTTCCATTCTCTTGCTATCAGAGGTTTGCTCTCAGTCGTGGGTGTCCTGGTCCAATTTTTTTGATTTTCTCCTAACCCCTACACCTCGGGTAGTCACCAGTATTATATTTCCAGATTCGCATTAGCCATATCACAACTCAAGCAATGGACCTTACACTGAGGCAAGGTATCAACTGCATTGTGATTCATTTATCCTTGCTAATATACGAATGTGTTGTGTGTGTAGATGGCAATCATACAACAATGGATTGGATCTATAGGAAACACTTGGAATGGACTGGTGCTGAAGCAATTATGCAAGGAACAAGATTTATGGTGCACTTATGGACGAACAACGAAAGGCATAATCTTTGCTTCGGTAGCAACAAACTTCTTCTCTCTCTCTTCTCTCTTCTCTTTTAGCTACCAAATAAGGCTAGATGTCAAATGTATATAGTGTTCACTCTGTTGTCATGAACACTAATTTTGCAATGTATTGTAATGATGATCGGTTCACATGTCATTCCATTCACCATTAGTGTCATTCAAGTCAATAATCCCATACCTTCCCAATATTTTGTACGGAACTCAAGGATGAGTTTTCATTCAGTCATGGGGGTATGATGAGCTGCGATATCATGTCAGCCCCTGCAATATCATGTAAGTGATATCATAGCCTATCACCTTGTCTATAAATAAGAGGTGACTTTTCCTTGTTCACTCATCTAGAGTTAGACCCTTAGCCAAACTATAGCAGTTTTACCATTCCAGAGTTAGAATAATTTCCATGTGCCCACAGTAGGAGTCTCAAAGTGAATGGATCTTTATTCGAGCAAATTGTACTTGAGCACATATTTGTGTATGACAATAAAGATGAACTTTCAGATAAACCTTGTAGCATGTGGACTAAGCTAATTAGGAATTAATTAATATTAAATTCTTTCTTAGATAATTAATCTTTCTCAACGCTCAACTCTCCTAGTTAAGTGCATTAAGTACAACCGCTTCGAGCACATGTGTAATGCTTGCTAACCCAGTAATGAGTAGCGTTTGGTAATCCCAGTAGCGTTGCACTGGTTCAGGGTATGTACGACAAGTGGGAACGAATACTGATGCTAGGATAATTAGAACTTAGTTAAGGAAAGTTAGTTGATTAGTCTCTTCACCCTTCCCTCTTAGCATAAGGCGTTAAAAAGATAAAAAGATATAAAAATCATATACCTCAAACTTACTTAACCATACAACCATGAAAATACAAGTAAGTTTGGGATGACAATGATTGATTAACCTTGTGTTCCATTAGGGCGCGTAAGCACTTAGTCCTTGGAGTTCAACCAGATCACGCGTGAGACGGTCGTATTCGTATGGTTGAGTGTAGGGGTACCTTGCCACTCATCACCTAGGAAGGTTGCTAGCCTTAATCTAATCCATTACAGCATGGGTCAACATCATGGTATGCACTTTGGAAGGGATTTGATTTGAAGGGTTCTTGAATGATAAAGCAGAGGATGAGAGAGAAGCAAGGTCATCACTTGTAGATGTATGTGAGGGTTTTTAAGGACTCGTGGTTCAAAAGAATGATTTTTTTGGGGTTTATTTTTTGAACCACTTGGCTGAGGAGCTTGTTGTAAGTTTAACAACCCTTTTAGCATTCCTTTGCTGTGGCTGGGTAGGAATTTCATCCTTCATTGATGGAGCTAGTGGAAATTGACTTGAGGGTGGAGGTATAGGTGTAGAAGGATGAGGAAGATAGAATGGAAATGGAGATTTCCTTCTTGGAGATTGAGCTTTGTAATATTTAGGAGAGTAGTAGTGATGTTGAAAGGAGGTGTGATTAGAAGAGTCACATGGAGAAATCAATTGCTAAACATAATACCCATAGGAATTTGACTACTAATAAGGGTATTTCTACCTTGGATGTGGCATCCTCCATGACTGTGGATGCTACCACTATTGGTACTACTCATGAGATTGTGGTGGAGCTCCACTTGGATAATAGGCTTTTTGTTGATGGAACTATTTGTAGTTGCCTTGAAAATAAGGCAACCTATTGTGTGCTTACCTTCTTGCTAATCTAGGATTTAGAGCATACATCCCAAACTCCTTCAAGTGCAACATAATTAGGCAGCATTCCTTAGGATGCTCATAGTGGCAGACGTCACACCCACCATCATCATCTGTTTCAGACTCTACAACCTCCTCTATGGTAGTAGCTTTTCTCTTACCCCTTTGGTGGGCATATTTCGCTTCTTTCATTCTCCTTCAGTCATGACTGCTACTTTTTTCTCTGGATGCTTCAGCAATTTTAAGAGTAGATTGGAATTTTTCATCCAAAGAATCCCACATTGTGTCTACCTTGGCCAATATTTTAGAAATAGATTTTTGGATCGATAAGGTTTTATGTTGCACCACTTCATTAAGCAGCACCTCCTTCTCATTATCACAAAATCAAACTTTCCTTTTTTAGATGGAAGGATCCCAGTTGTACTCCTTTACACTTCCCTTTTCCAAAATTCACCTTCTTCTTTAGCCACCTCCTCCATGAGTATTTGGATCTAATGGGCTCTAAGTTCTAAAAATCTTCCTTGGGAATAGACGCCAAGAGTTCTCCTTGTTTTTGTTTAGAGCCCATCTATGATATGGTGGAACTACTCCCTTTGAGAAAATCCATGGCCTAAGCAACTATGCAATAAAGAGTATTATTTGCCCATGGCTACATCCAAGGATTCATGTGTTCCTTGTCTCCACCCTTGGATCTGTTTTCTTAGATTGGACACTTGGGAGTACATTTGATACTTGTTGTTGAAGAGCTCAAGCATTGTACTCCATCATTTGATTGATTCTAGTTCTAAGGACCAGTATGAGCTTTCAGCTTCCTTGATGAGCATCCTTGGGAATAGCTTCAATTTTTTCCATTCATTCTCCATGTTCTGCAAGACATAAGCATCATGAAAGGCTTGAAGATGACTTTGTGGATCTAAGTTGTATCCTCTCTCAAACTTGAGGATATTATTCATATCCAACCTTTAATTCTACTATCTTTCACATGTCTTGTTGGAATTCTCATAGCCACTGCAATGTTCAACATGTTCCTAGTTGCAAGCAAATGCTCATCATAGTCATAGCATCTATGATGGCCATGATGCCTATGATGTCCTTTGCTATCCCTTTTTTTGTGGTGGTGGACCCCCTTGATTACCCATACCATTGGTCTCTACTAGTCCAGTAGGCCCTATGATCATCTTTGTCCTATTGGTCACCTCCATCATGGTCACTTCTTCTATGGCTTTGGTCAGAGCTAGAGGAGGAAGAAGATGAGGATGTCAAAGATGAAGAGAAAGGAGGACTAGCACCACCATGGTGCATGCCATCCCCTCTTCATCAATCACAGCCACGATCATCATGTTTTTCATCATCGTGATGCTTGTCTTGGTTCTTGCCTTGACTCTTGCCTTTGAAGCCCTCATGGTCATGGGAATCATTCTTCCCTAAACTAGGATTGCTGATAGTGGACTACAAGTTTTGGTTTGGGTTTCCCTCATCAAAGACAAGGGGAGGAGAGTCATTGAATTGAAAACCCCAAGAAAAGGGATCCTCTCCTTCTTTCTAGCCTAGTAGGAAAAAGCGATTATTGAATTGTTTCCTCTTCAATGCTTCATAATGAACCTCCTATTATTGATCCTTCTTGTGTTGTACCTCAGTGGGATGATAATACCAATAATCATAGTCCTACATAACATATTCAGCATTGAGCCCTTGTATGGCCAATCTCATGAGAGTTTGGAGCAGCATCATAGGAATTAATTGATCAGGTGACAACACAATGTTGCCCTCCATGTACCTCCATCGTAATTGTTCATCTTGATGCAAGATGAAGATGAAGTCTAGCACATACTCATCAGGATGAGTATTTACCACTTTGCATTGTTGGGACATTGGCGGATTTATCCCTCCATGCCTTTTTTGTTTGGATGTATGCTTGAATGGCGATGGAGAATTAGCTCTATGAGAAGAAATCATTTTAGTTTTAAAGAAAAATAGTTTGCTTTTAATATGAATATTATTTCTAATGATTGAAACTTTAAGATTTTTTACAATGATTTTGAATGATTTCACTAAGTCTTAGATAGCACACATATCTAACTAAATTCCCTGACAATGGTGCCAATGATGAGCAGTAAGTATACCTTACGCCTAACCATATGAATCACTAACGTTCACTAAGTGATTTGGTCGAAGTTTGTAGACTTTAGTTCTCTAAGTACATTGGGTCTAGGAAGTGAATTTAACAATTGTAATTTTTGTCTTCTTAGTTACACTTGTGAAGTACAAGTGTATGATTAAGTGTAACTAAGGCATATGATTTTTATCATTTATATTTTATAGTTGAAGTCACCTAAAAACATGAATAAAGTAATTAAATGCTTAATTAATCCTAACATAAGCATTCATTTCCACTTTCTGTACACATCTTGAACATGATGCAACGGTACTGGGTTACCAAGCATTGGCACTACTAGGGTTACCAAGTGTTAAATGTATGCTTGAAGTGTCCTATTTATGTGCTTTAGTTATTGCTATGAATCAATTAATTAAAGATGTTAAAAATAATGTGCATAAACAATAAATGCATTAAGTAAACATTAAACTATTTCCAAATGCTACAAGGTTTATGAAGAAAACTCATCTTTATTACCAGTCACATCAAACTGTTTAAGTACATTAGTGTTCAAATAAAGAACTGTACACTTCTTATTGTGGGCACTTAGAAAATATTATAGTTTCAAGAGGAAAACTGTAAGAGCTTTGTTAATATACTAACTATGGAATGTCATAAATGCATATGGTGAGCGCATATGTATAGCCAAAGACAGACACTACATCGATGAGGTCACCTTAATGCATCAAACGATGCATTGATGGGATTGTGTCGATGTAGCCCATCAATGTAACTCATTAACGAGGAAATTTATTTGTAGTCTTATGTAAAGCACCCTTGTCCCTCATTACTCACCTATTTGTAGCCCTGCATATAATGTTACATCCATATCTTGAATTGCTTTTGCCCACTAGCTACACTATCTTAATGTGTTTGCTTGAAAGTAGAGCACCCACAACTTGTGTGAACCCTAGCACTTTGAGTTACCAAAATTAGTAGACTAACCTTTTGGGTCACTTCGTTAGACTAAATCTATGGATACTATTACTAACCTTACTTTCCAAATAAACACAATGTGCAACTCTAACCTATATTAACTACTGCAGGTACAAGGAGTCAGTGATATAATTAACTTAACTTTTAAGCTTTGAATTACTTTATTACCCCTTTGTGAAAGATGACCAAGACCATCAAGTATCAGAATGCTATCAAGAAGCTTCACTTAAGTCCTCCTCATCTTAGAATTGAAAGTGGAATATGGATTCAACTTCCCCAAGAAGATTGCATTTCTAGGTTGTGTAAATCAGGAGCTCTTGAAGATGAGTTACATGTGTTTCTTTCTTATGTTATGATTGCTCATTTGAGTTAGCATTATACTATTATAGCAAAAAACTTGTATGATTTGTTTTTGATGCCCCTATTGATGCTTTGTTACTTTGCAGAGTTTCTCTTTATTTTTCATGAAAATATAATATATGTACAATAAATTATCTAGGTCTTTTAACATAATAAAACTTCATTTCCATGGCTCTTTACAGCTCAGCCATTATTCTTGTGTTTTTCTTTCGTCTTGTCACCTTGAGTTGCATTAAAGTCAATTGATTTCTATTATTGGCAAATCTTTTGGTGCGTCTGGTGCCCAAAATTTGCGGATGAAAGGATCGCATTGTGCATCAAGTCAAACAAAAGAATATACCTACGGTCTTGGACCAGCCAGAATTTTCAAGTCCAGCCATTTTAAGCAAAGAAAAAGAATAAAAGGCGGAAAGGAAAGCAAATATTATTCAACAGATTCCATTCACCAATTACAAGCCAAGATCATGAAAATATAGGGTACAAAATCTTAATTCAAATATGTTATAAAAGGTTTTAATTTAATATACGAGATGCAAATACTGTAACCCAAAGTTGTTGGCAGCAGTCAGAAAAGCAGATGTATGATGCCGTCTTCTTTCCGTGGGAAAGTTGTTGACAACTAAATGATTTGATTTGTTCCTGTTTAGAGATATAGGAACTTTCCCTACTAAGACAGACCTCTTGAGCAAGCAAAGCTCTTAGCCGTAAGAATGATGTTTTGATGCACTCCCTTCAAAGAACTCCACTTTTAGACTATCCGGTGGGTGGGACATGCATTAGACAATGAAGTACTGTAAGGAAATGAAAAACCAAAAGTAAGACCGAAATAGGTAAAACCATAAACAAAAATGATTGAGTTAGGGTCAATGTATCGAGTAATGAAGCACGAAAAAGTGCCTCACCCATGGCCATCTTGCAAATATGTACGTAAATATTTATTAAATGTCATTTGAATATGTGTTGGGCTTTATTTGTGTACAAGTAAGGTTACATCCTTCATTCTAGAAAGATGGCCGTTCTCAGATCTGCATTTGCATACGTAAAAGGTTTCATCGTTTCCCTGGGTAATACAAATGCGTTTTCTCCGTCGATGAAGATGACATATTCAGAAAAAGCGACTGTACTCGCCGTATGAATACTGGCCGCCACCGTTAAAGTGCACATCCTTGAGATTTTTCAGTCTACAGAAATTGTATAGTTTCATATTTTTAACTGTTGCGTCCAGAGATTTTAGTTGTTTAAAGTTTAAGCTGCTGGGGAACCGGCGCTTGCTGAAGAGGGAGCCCAATACATAATAAAAAATCCACCTGTCCTTGAAGACTCGCGATTTGACGAAGATTCGGAAGTGCAGAAAGAGGTACTCGTAAAGGGCATGAATAGTGGCGCGATTGAAGTCGAGGATGATGATAACAAACGTGAGTGTAGTGGCGAGGCGGTTGAGACTCCACAGCTGCATCAACGTAGGAAGTATGGGAAACACCCCCCACCACACACGACTTACCTCCACGAACTTGATCCATGTTGCTCATCTTGAACACATACACCCTATAATCCATGTTGCTCATAAGATTTTGCGATACGCCTCATCACGTGATAGATACTCGCCCACAACTGACCACTCACGTGATAGAAATGTGGGCAATGCACGGTCAATTGGCAAAAACAAATGCTGCACAATTGAAATCATTGTGTGTACGATGACACAAGGAAGGAAGGAAGGACTAAAATTAAATGAGTGGGTGTTGCTGCTTGCTTCCATGAACCAGACCCGTTACATAATAAATAGCACAGCACAGCACAATAACATTGGCAAAGAATCGAATGTATGCCTCGTTTGATGTTGCTGCGTTGCTTCCAGTCATTCGCAAGTTACAGATGTTGCGTTGTTTTTATTCAGTTTACTGTTTACTCCGATTCAGTCGTTGCAACTTTTATTTTAAAAAATAAAAAATTAATGATTTCTAAAGTGATTCTAACAACCTCCTGGCTGTTTACAGCTCATTCATTATTCTTGTGTTTTTCTAGCCTCGGGCTGCATCAAAGTCAATTGATTTCTATTATTGGATTTGCTTTTTGCCGGTGTAATTGCATATGTTTTGGTAGGCCTGGTGCCCAAAATTTTCAAGTCAGAACAAAAGAATATAGCCACCGTATTGGGCCAGCCACAATTTTCAAAGTTCAGCCAAATAAAAGCGCATGTATTTCACCTTCGTTGATATGAAAAGATAAATTTAAAAATTTAAAATTCAAGGAAGAAGATGCTTTGGCACGCAATGTTTGAGCAGTCAGAAAGCAAAGTATTCCATTTTTATTTTTTGTGGAAAACAGGCACCTTTGCGTAATGGAGACGGAAGGACGATTTGGATGAAAGTCATTATTTTCTTTGAGTGCCTTTTATAAAGCAAAAGCATATTTTATTTTTATCTTTGGTGGAAAACAGGTACCTTTAGGATGATTTCGATGAAAGTCATTATTATCTAGGAGTCTCTTTCATAAAGCAAAAGTGTATTCCATTCTTATTTTTTGTGAAAAACAGGTACCTTTGCCTAGCAGGAAAGACGATTGAGTCCCTTTCATAAAGCAAAAGCATATTCTATTCTTATTTTTTTGTGAAAAACAGGTGCCTTTGCGTAATGGAGATGGAAAGACGATTTCCATTAAAGTTATTATTTTCTTGAGTCCCTCTCATAAAGCAAAAGCGTATTTCATTCTTATTTTTTTGCAAAAATAGGTACCTTTGCATAATGGAAATGGAAGGATGATTTTTTTGAGTCCCTTTCATAAAGCAAAAGCATATTCCATTCTTATTTTTTGTGAAAAATAAGTACCTTTCCATAATGGAGACTGAAGGATGATTTCCATGAAAATCATTATTTTCTCCGAGTCCCTTTCATAAAGCAAAAGCATATTCCATTCTTATCTTTGCGTAATGTAATGTACCTTTGCGTAATGTAATGGAGATGGAAGGACTATTTTCATGAATTTCATAAAGCAAAAGCATACTAGTAGTTTCATAGAAAAGTAACCATGTTTTTCATTTTGTTCATAGTTTTTTGCCCCACAATATTTTAATAGCATAAACAAATACTTTAACATAGTTACCCCAAATAAAAGTGGTTGCATTTCACTTTAATTGATATGAAAAATCAGTTTAAAAATTTAAAATTCAAGGAAGCAGTTGCTTTGGCAAGCAATATTTGAGCAGTCAAAAAGCAAAGTATATCATTCTTTTTTTTTTCTGAAAAATAAGTAGCTTTACCTAATGGAAACAAAAGGACGATTTCCATAAAATTCGTTATTTTTTTAGTCCCTTTCATAAAGCAAAAGCATACTAGAAGTTTCATAGAAAAGTAATGGTGTTTTTCATTTTGTTCAATAGTTTTTTACCTCACAATATTTTAGTTGCATAAAAAAATAGGCTACCCTAAATAAAAGTGGATGTATTTCATTTCATTGATATAAAAAGATTAGTTTAAAAATTTAAAATTTAAGGAAGCAAATGCTTTGGCACATAATATCTAAGCAGTCAAAAAGCAAAGTAATGCATTCTTCTTTTTTGTGAAAAACAAGTAGCTTTAAGTAACAGAGACTAAAGGACGTTTTTTTCTTTGAGTCCCTTTCATAAAGCAAAAGCATACTAGAAGTTTCATGGAAAAGTAACCGTGTTTTTCATTTTGTTTAATAGTTTTTTACCCCACTATTTTAGTTGCATAAAAAAATATGTTACCCCAAATAAAAGTGGATGCATTTCACTTTCATTGATATAAAAAGATCATTTTAAAAATTTAAAATTCAAGGAAGTAGATGCTTTGGCATGCAATATCCAAGCCGTCAAAAAGCAAAGTATTTCATTCGAAGGACAATTTCCATGAAAGTCTTTATTTTTCTAAGTCCCTTTCCTAAAGCAAAAGCATACTAAAAGTTTCATGAGAAAGTAATAGTGTTCTTGATTTTGTTCAATAGTTTTTTACCCCACAATATTTTAGTCACATAAAAAAAATAGGTTACCTATAGAAATCATAATTCTTAGAAAATTCTACAATTTTATAAAAAGATGCTTCTTAGGCATGGCATCCACTTATCCACATAAATTTATAAGGTCACTCACAAAAAAATGGTTCAATGATGGAAAAAATTAGCTTCAAAAATTGAATATTGAAAATTAAGATTTAAATTTGAGCTTTAAGGATATAAAAAGAAGGATTAGATAGAAGGCATTATAGCACATGTGGTAATACCATGTAGAAAAAGCAAATTTTATATGAACATCAATAGAAATATCTACTTATTTATTTGTTGCTAGTTCTAGGAAAAGTAAGGTGGCAATCACACATGCTCATATGAGATCTCACTATCTATTGATTACAACAGCGAGATGGATCAATCTTCACAATCTATTCATTACAATAACAAGATGGATCAATCTTCAAAGAGAGCAATACATCTACAAATTTTGTATACATGTAATAGTGGAAGATGAAAAATGTATCATTCTAAATTGTCCTTTCTTTAATGCTCTTAGACTTAAATATAGTATTCAAGTAACAACTTTGTCACCCATGCTTGAGCTGGAGGTGTTGACTTTGTATCATTTTCTTAATAAAGAATACAAGACCCATCATGATTATATTAAAACTTTATTTAAAAAAGAAAAAAATCCTATACACCCTTTGTGATCTATTAGTAATTTCCATTTTCATTTTAAAGGCTAAGCTTTTCATGACAAGGAAAGCACCTGATCCTGTTGGACATCTAACTATCTTCTTTGATGCTACAGAATTTTACAAGTCTAGTGCTTCAATGATTTTGAGCAAATTATAGGAAAGAAGAGAAGCATGGAAGGGCAAACAAATACCATTCATTAAGTTACACATTATGACATTTGCTCGAGTGTGAATTTGACTAAACAAATGTGGTGGCTCTCATGCAAGGAGTTTGAATATCCAAAAGAATTAGATCACACCAAATAAAAGTGTTATGTATTCCACGATCAGTAATTTTTAAATCGAAAACCAGATGCTTTGGCATGCAAACAAATTAGAAGTCAAAAAGCTAACTATTTCAATGTTTGCTACATTTTATTTTATAGGTTATATTCAATATATTTGATTTAGTTACATGAAATGAAAGATACTGGCTACATGCACTATAATGCAATTTTTGCATCTTTTCTAAGATATTAAACTATCTAAAGTTGCAGTTCCTTGTTTTTCTATGTTTACTTTTGTATTATATATTCTATATCACCATCTAATTTAAAGAAGAGATAATTTTGCATGAAAAGTTGGTAACATAGAAGAAAACAAGTGTAATAAAGTTGAAGGACACTATAAAAAACATATTTAACGTTATTGTCTTCTTTTTGAGTGGAAGGTCAATTTCTATGAAAGTCATTCTTTTTCAAGATGCCTAACCTCCATTCATATTCCTTTTATAAATTATACTCAAGGAATGACACTTATGTCAAAAGTAAGTGGTAATTAGGTTTTTCACTTTTTTCAAAGCTTGTAATTAACATCACAATTCTCAAATGTCCTATTGACTGATGGTATTTTTCCTCAACTTCTAATGCTTTTTAAAATTCTTTTTAATAGTAATTTTCCATTATTTTGAGCTTTGTGATTGATGATTTTTATTAGTAATACTTAAATACATGTAAATTGTATGTCAAGTTTGGATTCTCAAAAGTGTAGAAATATATTTTAATATGAAATATGATTGTCAATGAAACCAGCAAACCTTAGGATAACTAAAAGATGGTAAAGGATGCATTATGCTTAAAATAAGAATCTTAGGGGATATATAATTGAGTGAGTTGGAGGATGTTGAATCTATCAAGATGTTGAGTTGATGGAGGCACAAATTTGAGAAAATTACATTAATGGAATCTCAATAGAATCAAAAAAAGAAAAAAGAAAAAAAAAAAGAAATAATGAGCTAAACATGAATTTCAAGATTAATGTGGTAAAAATAAAACAAAACAATTTTTCAATCCACAATCTAAAGAGTCTGACAAGCAAAAAATTTCCCTTCCTATTCACCCTGTTGTAGTACCAATCTAAAGCTTCAAATGAAGAACATTAATTCCATGCTAACTTTGGGGCTAATTATTTGACCGATGGGGCACACTGATTATTGATAACTTCATAACCAAACTATCAATGTTGTATGGAACTTACCATATGTGTCCAATGCATTATAAATATAGATTTAGGATATTATTACTCCTTGTTTTGTTGCATTGGAGGAAGTTTCATACTTTCATCCCACAAACCACAAAATCCTTATTTTTGAGAGCTTTCAATGTGATGTTTATTATTGAAGAAAAATAAAAAATAACAAACACAATAGACAATAGAAATCAAAACAATAACACACAACATTTACATGGAAAACCCCAAATTAGAAAAAAACCATGGGTAGAGATGAAGAAAATTCACTAGATCAATGATTAAGTACAAAGGGAAGTGTTTAGGGTGACTACTAAAACATTACTTCAAGCCCTGACTAAAAACAACATGTGTGTGTGTGTGTGCATGCACGCGCGCACGTATACAATAAACCCTAGGCCTAGGATGAAAAGAAAAATGAGCCAAAATAGAACAAGTTCATACCACAGGGAATTTAGGCTGGACCAAAAAATAGAATTCGGGTCATCTCATCATACTCTAATAATCTCCACCTTGACATGAATTCCCTTATAAGCAACAAATCTTCAATGTTCGACAAAAGGTCTCCACCTCTTCCACAAAGGCTCCTAAGGGCAAAACTCAACAAGAAACACCTACCAAGTCCAAGTAATGCTTAAACTTGCCAACAAGAAGTGACTTGGTCATTATATCAGAAGGGTTATCTTGGGTACTAACTTTGCTCACAACAATATCACCACAAGCAATGATATCACACACAAAATGATACTACACATCAATGTGCTTTGTCCTTTCATGAACCATCTAATCTTTTGTGAGGAAAATAGCACTTCAACTATCACAATAAATTGTGGTAATCTGCAAATCTTTAGTAAGTTCACCAAATAGTCCCTTCAACAAAATGCCTTCTTTAAAAGCCTTAGTAATAGCTACATACTCAACCTCAATAGTAGATAATGCAACTATAGTTTACAAGTAGCTTTCTAACTAATAGCACAACCACCAATGGTGAAAAATTACCTTGTAAGTGATCTTCTCTTATCAAGATCTCCAGCAAAATCATAATCAACATAGCCAATGACCCCATCTCTAGTCTTCCCATAGTGCAAACAAACATCAATAGAGCAACAAAAGTATTTGAAAATCCATTAAACTACTTTCCAATGCTCTTTACCCAGAGTAGCCATTTATCTACTAATTGCATGTGATAAATTTGGACAAGTAAAAACCATAGCATACATTAGGGAACCCACTACACTAGAGTATGAAACTGGTTACATATAATCAACCTCATCATTTGATTATGGAGATAAAGCAAAGGAAAGTATAAAATGTGTAGCTAATGGAGTACTAATAGGTTTGGCATTCTACATATTGAATCCATAAAAAGCTTTCNTACTTCATCATCACCATAGTATTCTATTGCTAAAGATAGACCTAGAAGAGATGTTAGACCTCCACAAAGATATGCTAAAGTTGACTTGGTAGCTTATGCTCTAAATGTGGCTAAAGGTATTATTTCCAATGAAGAATCTTCCCCTTATTTAGAGGTAGTTAGTTGTGATAACTTTGGTAGATGGATGATTGTCATGCAGGAGGAGGTAGAATCATTTCATAAGAATGGCACATAGGACACAGTGAAATCACCTAAGGGTAAGAAATTTGTTCATTGCAAATGGGTGTTCAAAAGGAAAGAAGGCACACCAGGAGTTGAAGAAGCCAAGTATAAGGTAAGGCTAGTTACAAAAGGTTACAGTTAGGTTCTAGGTGTTGACTTCATAAATGTGTTTTTTGCAGTTGTAAAGCATAGTTTGATTCAAGCTTTGCTTGGTATTGTGGTCGTGCATGATTTTGAGCTTGAACAATTGGATGTGAAGAAAAATTTATTGAATGGAGAACTCAAGGAGAACATCTACATGTAAAAACTAGATGGCTTTATAGTTTTAGAAAAAGAAGACTATGTGTGCTTGTTGAAAAAGTCTCTTTATGGCCTAAAATAGTCACCCAGACAATGTTATAAGAGGTANGTGGTGATGATGAAGTAGTATCACCCTTCATCTTTGAGCTAGGGAGAGATGTAGACTTTGGTGTAGATTCTAATCCAATCTTAAACTCCACTTGTGTGTTTGAATTTTATTGATTTAAATCACAAGAATCTCTAGAAGGCAAGTCATGAAGCATAGCAATTTCATCAAAAATAACATTTCTACAAATTATGACTTTACTAGTTTCAAGACACCATAGCTTATATCCCTTAACACCAAAATTATAACAAAGAAAGATATACTTTCTAGATCTAGGTTCTAGCTTTTCATTATCAACATGTGCATATGTAGGACATCCAAATATATTCAAATCAAAATAATTAACAAGAGAACTAGATCATAACTCTTATGGAGTCTTTTTGTTAATAGTAGTCAAGGGATAGAGGTGAATAAGAAAATAAGTTGTAGTAGTAGCTTTGGCCTAAAATAACTTAGGTAAACTAGAGTTGGAGAGCATACAATGTACTTTCTTCATCAAAGTCTTGTTCATTTGCTCTACCACACTTATTTTGCTACTAAGTACTAGGAACTGTTAGGTTTCTCAAATTTCTTATATCTTATAGAAAGCATCAAACTCATCAAAAAAAAAACTCCAAGCCATTATCAATGTGGAGATGCTTTATCTACTTTCCTATATGCTTCTCAATCATAGGCTTCCATTTCTTGAATGTAGCAAACACATCACTCTTGCTTCAAGAAGAACACCCAAATTTTTCTTGAGAAGTCATCAATGACAATCAACATATAGCTAGCACCACCTTTAGAAAGCACCCTATATGGCCCTAGAGATTAGAATGTATATAATTAAGTGTCCCCTTTGTGTTATGAATTGCTTTGACTAACTATCTTTTGCTTCCCAAAAATGTACTGCTTATAGAACTCCAATTTACTAATGCTCTATCCATCAAGAAGTTCTCTTCTACTTCATTTAACAATTCCATTCTCTCTCATATGATCAAGATGCATATGCTATAGTCTAGTAACATCATCATCTAATAAGGAAGGAGCAGTAATAGTTGCATTACCTATAATTGTAGAACCCTATAATACATATAGCTTGGTAGACTTTTTCTGCCCTTTCATCACAACAAGAACATCTTTTCTAACCTTCAAGACTCCACCTTCACCAATGTACTTGTACCCATTTGAATCCATGGTATTCAAAGAAATAACATTATGCTTCAAATTTGGGACATATCCCACACCAACAAGTGTCTTGATAATGCCATCAAACATTTTAATTTTAATTATTACAATACCAGCTATCTCATAAGAGGTATTATTTCCTATCATCATAGCACCCTTAAACACCATATCATATGCTAAGAACTAGTCCTGATTAGGACACATATAAAATGTGCAAGATAAATTAAGAATCCAATCCTTGCAAGGTTTGGAGCTACCATTAGAAATAACTAGGAGTTCCCCATCACTATATGCATCTTTAGCAACTCTATCTTCATGGGAATTTTCCAGTTATTTCCCCTTTTAATTAGCACTAGCTTTCTTATTCTTATTCTGTAACTTGTAGCATTTAGATTTGATGTGTTCCTTCTTCTTGTAGTAATTATAGGTTTTTCTATGTGTTTAGATTTCAATCTATCCTTCTTAGCACCACTAGAACTCCTTTCCTATGTCCTTCCTTTTACAACAAGGCCCTCTACTTGAGTCTTTGATCCAACCACAAGTTGTTTCATTTTCTCCTTGGACAGCAAAGCATCATAAACTTCATCTAAAGTGAGAGTATCATGACTATACAGTATAGTATCTTTGAAAGTCATATATGATGAAGCTAGTGAACACAATAAGATCAACCCTAAATCGTCTTTATCATACTTAACCTCCATACTCTCTAAATCAAAGATAATTTCCTTAAAAATAGTTAAGTGATCTTCAATAAGCGTACATTCTATCATATGATGAGAATAAAATCGCTACTTTTGGTGTAGTTTGCTAGTTAGGCTTTTCATCATACACAATTTCTTCAATTTTAACCACAATGCAGTGGCAATTTTCTCCTTTAGAACATCCTACAAAATTTTATTTGACAAATGAAGATGAATTTGAGATAGGGCCTTTCCATCCCTATGTTATTTTTTCTTTAGTGTCCAAGATGAGGGCATCTTCTGAAATCCTAATAGTGCATCATTCAAATTCATTTGTGTAAGCATAGCTAACATCTTGACCTATCATAGTGAAAACCTAGTTTTACGATCCAAGAGCAAAATATCATATTTCACAGTTGTCATCATCGAGATCAAACTAATTTTATTTAATACGAATTTGAAGAAAAATAAAAAATAAAAAATAAAAAATGTGATAGGCAATGGAAATCAAAACAATAACACATAAAATTTATGTGGAAAACCCCAAATTAGGAAAAAAACCCATGAGTAGAGATGGAGAGGATTCACTAGATCAAAGATTGAGTATAAAGGGTAGTGTTCAAGGAAACTACTAAAACATTACTTCAAGCCCTAATTGAAAACAACATATATATATATATATATATGTGAGAGTGTGTGTATACAATAAACCCTAGACCCAAGATGAAAAGAAAAATGGGTCACAACAAAACAAGTTCATATTGCAAGGAATTCAGGCTAGACCAAAAAATAGAATTTGGATCACCTCATCGTAGTCTAACAATTATGATATTGGGGGTGCTTGCATGCTGCTACTCTGTTTTTATCTTTGCCACTACAAAAATAATCCATTGTAATGATGGAGAGGTTGCTCTTGTAGATGTAAGAGCACTAATTAAATTCAAGAGAGGGATTACCATTGATCCACTTAATACTCTTGCTATTTGGAATTGAAATGAAGATACTCCAGCAAAAATAGCATACAACTAGACTAGGATTACCTACTCTTCAAAGTACCCTGGCTAGTTACAAATATTTTTGGAAGATGCTCTATTGGTAGGATCCATCTCTCTCTCTCTGTTGCCAATTTGTCATTTTTACAAGTGCTTGATTATAACACCCCATCCTACTGCACCTAGCTAGGATAGCATGATGCCTAAGATCACTAATAATATTACAATGAATGCATGATAAACTAAAAACTAATTTGTAGAAATATGTTATATAAAGGAAGGTCAAATTAAAAAAAAATCCATGCCAAGCCAAAAACTAAACATACATGTCAATTTATTAAACTTCATGTCTCTACATAATCCAACAATCTACACTACTCTCATATGATATAAAAATACATAAACATTAGCATATATATAGAAGAGTATAGAGAGTGTCATACAAATACATTAACCAATCCTTGAAGATTCTCCCCTCTTATACTCTCTCTCTTTGTGCTCATTTGTGCTCTTGTGACTTCCACCTATAATTAAATAAACTCAGTATAAAACAAAGTGGGAAGCCTTTACACTTCCCTTGCTAGATGGTTAACAAGTGTTACATGGAAGGAGAGGAGCAGGGTACAAGGGAACCAACATTACTATTAGTCTTGCGCATGCTAAGAGCAACACATGTACACACATCATATCGCACATAATAATGACATAATTGTTATCAAAGAGAATAGATTTCTATCATCCAATCATAGATAAAACCATTATCTAACATAATCTATCATATATCCATTACACAACCCACAACCCACACAATCATAACCCTAATCATAATATACATTATCCTTCCAATGACTTAGAAATCAATACTATCACATACATAGTCCATGTGGTTGCTAGAATATCCACACTTAGTGTATCATGTGAAACATTGCCATGAGTACTCAAAAATAGCCATTGCCTATAGGTATTTTATTAGTCTTTTATTTATCCAACTAGTGCTAGGATCTGTCAACTGTGACTTGCAACCACTAGTCTTTTGGAGGACTAGCCATAAGGATGAACAAGCCTATGCCACATACCAACCATAGGGATGAAAACACCTATGCTCTTACACTCTTAGGATGAGGCCTAAGATAGGAGCCTCACTAATGCATCATAGTGGGGGTTAATCCATACTAACTCTAAGGTGCCTCATCACCAATTAGTTCACACCCTCATGCTAGCACCACCTTCCAATGACCATCACAATCATCATCACGAAGACATGCACAAAGCTTGGCTACCTTAAGCCAACACATGCCACAAGCACAACACATCCAAAAGCAACATAACATGACCACATACATCCACACCTAATAGTCACATTCATTCCATAAAAACAATACCACGATTTGACAAAATAAAAATTTTGCATCACAACTATATTTTTTAAACTACATGGAATACCAAAATGACCACTATACTAATCGCCAAAATGATATATGCCCAAAAAGAAAACCAATTTCATGATTAGAAAGTACTACCCAAGACGATCTCAATGACACCAATTTCACCTAAAATAGACTCTTGGAAGTAAAGTTATGCATGTTTAAAGTTTGATTAATAAAATAATATTTAATTACAAGCAATGGTGATTGAAACTCCTAGAAATTTCCATGCCATAATAGGCCCCTAAAATATAATATTCCAACCCAACCGGTCTCATCAACATCACATATCATGTTTTTTAAGTCCACATCATACCATACATCACATATATATTAATAAACAATTCGTAACCAAAATCGTACAATTTTGAGAAATATGCAAAATAACATGTCCAAGCTCAATCTTTTAACTATCTATCCCACATGTCCAAGTCGCATGATCATATACACTAACCAAGCACAAAAATATAGGGAAATGGTAAAGATAACTAGCCAATTTAAATGGTTGTGGTAGAAAGTCCAAAATAAGTAGAAAATCCTTAAAAATCCAATAGGACTCCATTTTGCTTCAAACAAGTTCTGCACCCATGTAGAGATGACTGCATCAATCCCAAATCCAAGTTCATAGTAGAGAAAAATCCATCCACAAAGCTCAAAATTTAGAAGAACTATGGGAAAGGTAAAGGAAAGAAAGAAAATTGAAGAAAAAAACATGCTCCCATTCATTTCTATTCATGTGAATGCATACAGAAAAAATAGAAACCCAAAGCTCAATTTCTATGGGTAGGTAGTGGCGGGGTGGTGGGAACAAAAAAAAATAATGAAAACAATCATAAAGCACACACTTTTATTAACAAAACAAAGATGTGCTTCTTTTGACTTCCACATGTCATGTGTAACATCCACTTGTTAATTTTACTTTTTTAAAAACAAAATTTTTTATAAGTATATTTCTTTTATTCCTTCCCATTGCATTTCAAATGTGCATAACAACCACACTAGGACTCCAAATCAAGAACCATTTGAACCTATGAGATCCTTATCAAACACTCAACACCTTTACATGCCAAAATCACACCCAAGCATCACACAACATAGTGTTATAATTCAAATTCACAAACATTAAAATTTCATATACAACTTAAATTCAAATCAAATAGGTGCTTTTGTATACCAATTTAACATCTTGGCTAGCAACATCACCTTTCTAACACATCACATAGGGCTAGTGTACATAATCACATTAGTTAAGCATGTAAAGACATCATAATCATAACATATAAAGTGCAATTACAATAAGCTCAGTCATCCCCATTAATCCACCAAGACACACACATGTGATAAATAAATCACAATTGTATAGTCATACCTAATGTATCTAGATGGGATGTCACACTCTTCCCTTCTTGAGAATATTCCTCCTAGAAGATCTTAGGATGAGCTGCATGCATCTCAGTCTCCACCTCCCAAGTAGCTTTTGAAGCTCCATGTCTACTCCATAAAATCTTGATGATAGGCACGACTTTACTACATAGCTATCATAACATACAATCAATAATTTTTACTGGTTGCTCAACATAACTGACATTATATTGTAGCTATATCCCTGAATGATTAATCACATGGTGTTAATTAAAAACATAAAATTGTAGCATAGAGATATGAAACACATCATATACATGGGCTAAATGATGAGGTAATGCTATATGATAGGCCACTCTCCCAATCCTCTATAACAATTGAAAAGGACCAATGTATCTAGAAGCCAATTTCCCTTTTTGGCCAAATTAGGTAAGGCCTTTCAAGGAAGAAACATGAAGAAATACATGATCTTCAATTGAAAAATCTAGTGGCCTTTAGTGCCAATTAGTAGATGCCACTTACCTATCCTATGTAGCTCTTAATCTATCTTGAATCTAATGAACCTGCTCTGTAGTCTATCTCACTAAATTTGTACTCACTTGCTGATAATCTTCTATGGTATCCCAACATAAGGATATTCTCCATGGCCTACCATATAAAATCTCATATGGTGCTATCCACAAACTCTCTTGATAATTTTTATTATATGCAAAATCAGGTAATGGTAGCATCTGATCCTAGCCAAAGCACAAGCTCTCAACATGTCCTTGAGAATCTGATTTACTTACTCAATCTAATCATTAGTTTGTGGATGGTATGTTGAACTCACGTTTAGCTTTGTATCCATCTCCTTCTAAAATTCCTACCAAAAATATGACATGAATCAAGCATCTTTTTCACTAATAATCTATCATGGCACAACATGCAACTACATTATCTCTACAAAAAAGGGATGTGCAGTTTCTACTACACTCACCGACACTAATGTAGTAGAATTTGTCAACAAATCAACAACTACCAATATAGCATCATGGCCATTGTGAGGCTATAGAATATGAATAATAAAATCCATACTAATGGCATCCCATTTCCACTAAGGAATATAGTGGAAATGCAAATATTTCCCATGGCTCTAATGCTCTATCTTCACTTGCTAGAAAATTAAACATTAAGACACATAGTCTCATACATTCCTCTTCATACCAGGCCATCAATACATCCATCATAAGCTTTGATACATCTTTGGACTACCAGGATGCATTTGGTATCTACTCATGTGGGCCTCATCGATTAACTAAATTCATAGAACTTGTCGAACACATACTTGATCATTCCTCTATAACACTCCATGACAATCCACAAAGAGTGGTCCATTAGAGGTGATTTTTTATCTTGACTCTTGACACCATGAATCATGTCATTGTTGCTCTTATATCTGCTCCTAGAAATATGAGTGGATTGTTAAGCTATTAAGCTTACTCACCATCCTACTCAATGCATTAGCTAGTTCATTAGTCTTGTCAGGTCTATATTTAATAGTGAAATCAAAGTCAACAAGTAGCTGCATCCATCTATGTTGTCATAGGTTTAATTATGACTGACTCATAAGATATTGGAGGCTCTTATGATTAGTCCAACTAGTAACCTACTCCTCATATAGATAATGCCATCAAATCTTCAATGCGAAGATCATAATACCAAACTCTAGATTATGCATGGGATATCTAATTTCATGTGGCCTTAATTAATGGGATGCATAAGCTACAACATGTCCATCCTACATCAAGACACAAGAAAATCCATCCCCTAAAGCATCAGTACTAACATCATATGGATGTCCTGGTGTAGGAGATATTAGCATTAGAGAAATCACCAATTTATGCTTCAACTCTTCAAGTGTAACTTGACAAGCTAGGCTCCAAGTAAAGTTAGTATCCATCCTCAACAATCAAGTCAAAGGAGAACCTTCACACCTCCACTACTGATTACAACACAAGGCAATCATGAACAACTACAATCTTTGTAAGATCCATAGAGATGCTAGCTCCTTACACCACATGTCCCAAGAACTTAATCTTTGACTGCCAAAATGAATACTTTGATGGCTAAGCATACAATTGGTACTCCCTCAAAGTCTATAAGACCATTCACAAGTGGTCTACATATAATTGATTATCAGGAGAATATACCAAGATATCATCTAAGAACATAATCACAAACTAGTCTAGGAATGGTTCCATCACACTGTTCATGAGGTGCATGAAAATTGCTGGTGCATTTGTCAATCCAAATGGAAGCACCAGAAACTCATAATGATCATATCATGTTTTGAATATTTTCTTTGACACATCTTATTCACAAACCCACACATGAAGATATCCAAACTTAAGATCAATTTTTGAGAATACATGAGCTTCCCAAAGTTGATCAAACAAGTCATCAATGCACATCAAGGGATATTTATTTTTCACTGTCACCTAGTTTAGTTGCTTGTAATCTATGCATAGGCACAAACCCCCATCCTTCTTTCTAACAAGTAGCACTAGTGCATCCCATGGTGATACACTATGGTGAATGAGGCTTTTGTCTAGCAATTTATATAGCTGGATCTTTAATCTTGCTAGCTCTACAAGAGACATCTTGTGTGGAGCCTTTGAAATGTGTTTGGTACTAGGTTTAAGTTCGATTTCAAACTCAATCTCTTGCCTCAGTGGCAAACCTAGTAATTTTGACTAGAACGCATTAGAAAACTCTTGAACCATAAGAATTTGATCTATCTTCACCATATCTATTTTTTATATATTGTAGCTACAAAACATTCATTCCCTTTTTGAAGCATCCTATAGTACATCCAAGAGGAGATGAAATCCAAGTGCATAGCCCTTGCACAAGTTTGTACCTTAATCAAAGCACTATCAACTAATTGTAGTCTTAATAGCTTTTGTTGATATTCCAAAATGGCATTAAACTATGATAGCCAGTCCATTTCCTAAATCACATCATATACCCTAAGATCCATAACATCCAAATTACTAACCCACTGCATAGATTTTAATTCTATGAACACACCTATACACACCTGATCAACTCGAGTTTCATGACCCCTAGTAGAAGATACTATCAACCCATGAGAAAGAGAATGACATGCAAGAATGGCTAGCACCTGGATCAAATAGAATTAACACATCAAAGTTAAAAATTGTACCTTCCATCTCCATCACTATGTTTGGTTGCACATCCAATGGTTGGTCCATTAGGGATACACTCGTCCCTAGGTCCTCTAGTTTGCTCCTCCTAGTGGAGTAACAGGTGTCTACATTCACCTTGAATTGGAAGTCACTCTCCCTGACCTTTGCCTCCTCCACTACTCTTGCCTATTTCAAGGATTCCTGAGCCTAATTCCCTGGCTGCCCACATGCAAAACAATTTTAGTAATCCCTCTATAGATGGCCAAGCTACCCACACCTATAACAAATAATAGATCAACAACCAACCCTAATGGTAGGATCATGAGTTAGTATTGGATGCTCACCTCCATGTTCACAAGATTTCTTGGAGGGATAGGCCTATCTCTAGATGTTGGTCCTCTCTTCTACTCCTATCACCTCTCTCTATGAGCTACATCTTTCCACTAACTCCTCTCTAAATCCATTGCTACTACTCTAGCCTCATCATAAGATGTTAATTTAAGGGGTGATATGTGGTTCTTCAAAGATGGCCTCAAACATGTAACAAATCTATTCGCTCATGCTTGAGCATCTATTGGCATCTATGGTACATAACTACAAAGTTTAGATGAATGAGCATCATACTTTGCCACAAATAAACTACCCCTATACAAATGATAGAACTCATTCTCCTTGGCCTGAGCATATTGGGTAAACACATAATAGGCTCTAAAAGATATTAGAGAATCATCCCATGCTACCTCTTGGCTAGTCCATCCCTTAGCTTGCTCTTCAATCATCCACCAATGCTAAGCAGCACCAACCAACTAATAGACTACCAAGTAAGTCTATTGAACCAATGAACAATCCATCAAATCAAAATCCTTTTACAATTTCTCCAACCATTCTATAGCTATAATAGGATCCTCAATGCCATCAAATTTAGGAGGTCCTAACTTCTGAAGTTGCCCTACTAGTTCCCTATTGATAGGCTACCTATTTGAATCTCTTGAGCTCCCACTACCACTACCACTTCCCACTTCTCTAACCATGGGAATGGAAGCATCACTAAATGCAACATGCTGCTGTAGGATCTATAATAGTTATTGTATAAGATTTGGTTTCCTATTTGTAGGATCACTGCTAGATGTTTGAGGAGGTTGCTTCAGCCCATCATTAGGCCCTTCTGACCTATAGGCCTCACCAGCATCATGACCTCATCTATTATACATATTCATAGCCTAAAACTACAAATGGATGAGTACCCCAAACATCATGCAACATTGGAGTAAACTAGCTTCAATACCACAATGTAACACCCTACCTTGCCACACCTAGCTAGGATAGGGTAATGCCTAGGATCACTAGTAATATTACAACGAAATCATGATAAACTAAAAACTAATTATGTATAGAAATACATTATATTAAGGAAGGTCAAATTGCACAACAATCCATGCCAACCCAAAAACTAAATATACGTGTCAATTTATAAAACCACATGTCTCTACATAATCCAACAATCTACACTACTTTCATATGATACAAAAATACATAAACATCAGCATACATATATCGAAGAGTATAGAGAGTGTCATACAAATACATTAATGAATCCTTGAAAATTCTTCCTTCCTCTAATCTCTCTCCATGCTCATCTATGCTTCTATGACTTCCATCTATAATTAAATAAACTTAGTATAAAATTAAGTGGGAAGCCTTTACACTTTCCCTACTAGATGGTTGACAAGTACTGCATGAGAGGAGAGGAGTGGGGTATAAGGCAACCTGCATCAATTGTTAGTTTTGTGCATGCTAAGAGCAACACATGTACACACACCATATTGCACATAACAATGGCATAATCATTATCAAAGAGAATAGATTATTATCATAAAATCATAGATTAAACCACTATTCGACATAATCTATCATATATGAT
>MNCI01010828.1:298584-315954 GCA_015680685.1 Gnetum montanum | reverse complement strand
AGGGTGATGCATCACCAACTAGTTCACATCCTCATGCTAACACCACTTGCCAACAACCATGACAGGCATCATTGTAAAGCCATGTACAAAGCCTTGGCAGCTTAAGCAGACACATGCCTCTTGCACAACAAGTCCAAAACCAATATTACATGACCACATACATCCACAACTAACGATCACATTCATTCCATGAAAACAATACCATAATTTGAAAAAATAAAATTTTTGCACCAAAACCATATTTCTTGAACTATATGAAATACCAGAAAATGACCACTATACTAATCATCAAAATGATATATGCCCAAAAAGGAAACCAATTTCATGATTAGAATGTACTTCCCAAGACAATCCCAATGACACTAATTTCACCTAAATCAGATTCTTGGAAGCAAAGTTATATGCATTTAAAGTTTAATTAATAAAATAACATTTAATTACAATTGGTGATGATTGAAACTCCTAGAAACTACCATGCCACAATAGGCTCCTAAAATGTAATATTCCAACCCAATCAGTCTCATCAACATCACATATCATATTTCCCAAGTTCACATCAGACCATACATCACATATATATTAATAAACAATTCATAACCAAAATCATACAATTTTAAGAAACATGCAAAATAACATGTCCAAGCTGAATCTTTTAACTATCTATCCCACATGTCCACATTGCATGATCATTTATACTAATCCAACACAAAAATATAGGGAAATGGTAAAGACAACCCACCAATTAAAATTATTCTAAAAAAAAGTTCAAAATAAGCAGAAAATCCTTAAAAATCTAGCAAGACTCTGTTTCACTCCAAACAAGTTCTGCACCCATGTAGATATGATTGCAGCAATCCCAAATCCAAGTTCAAAGTAGAGAAAATCCATCCATGAAGCTCAAAGTTAAGAAGAAGTGTGGAAAAGAGAAGGTAAGAAAGAAAACTAAAGAAAAAAAAAGGCTCCTGTTCATTTCTATTCATACAAATGCATAGATTTAAAAAGAATACAAATCCAAAACCAAATTTCTACAGGTAGACAATGGTGGGCTAGTGGAAGCAAGAAAATAATAATGAAAAGAATGCATAAAGCACATGCTTTTATTAACAAGGTAAAGATGTGCTTCTTTTGACTTCCACATACCACGTGCAACACCCACTTGTTAATTTTACTTTTTTTTCAAATGACATTTCTTATAAGTATATTTCTTTTATCCCTTCCCATCTAATACCCTACATTTCAAACATGTGTAATAACCATACCAAGACTCCAAATCAAAATCCATTTGAACCTACGAGATCCTTATCAAACGCTCTACACCTTTACATACCAAAATCACACCCAAGAATCACACAACATAGCACTATAGTTCAAATGCATAAATATTGAAATTTCATATAAAGTTTAAATACAAATCAAATAGGTGCTCTTGTATCCCAATCCAACATCTTGGCTAGCAGCATCACTTGTTTAACACATCACACAGGGGTAGTGTACATAATCACGTTAGTTAAGCATGTAAAGACATCATAATCATAACATATAAAGTGCAATTACAATAAGCTAAGTCATTTCCAATAACCCACCAAGACACACAGATGTGATAAATAAATCACAATCATACAACCATACCTAATGTATCTAGATGGAATATCACATTGATCTTGCAAACAACTCTTTCTCTAAGGACATTCCATCCTCTGTTGGCAAACTATGTAGGCTTAAAGTACTAGATATGTGCTTCAACCACCTTGATGGCCCAATATCTCCAAGCATAAGTAACCTCTCATCTCTTATGGAATTAGATCTTTGCAGAAACTCACTCACTAGCACAATTCCTCAATCTTTTACATGTCTCATTAGCCTTAAGATCCTTGACTTTTTTACAAATTTTTTATCTGGAAAGATTCCTCCTTAACTAGGATCACTCAACAAACTAAACTTTGTTGAGCTTTAAGCTAACAAATTTCATAGCCTCATTTCTCTACAACTTGGAAACATATCCTCTCTACAACATCTTTCTCTTAAAGAGATTGCACTAGTTTGTTCAATTCCTTGCATCATTACAAAGCTTCCCCACCTTAATATGCAGCTAGTGACTAATAGTCATCTCACTGGAAACATTCCCCCGCGTCTAACCAATCTCACTTCTCTTAAAGAATTAGATTTGTCATTTAACCATATACATGGAACTATTCCATCATCATTGACAAGTCTCGATAATTTCATTGATTTAAGTCTTTAGGGAAACTCTCTAGAAGGAACCATTCCTGAAAGCCTTTTTAATATTTCCTCTCTCCAAAGTTTGGGGTTATCTTTTAACAAGTTGCAAGGCCCTCTTCCTAGTTAGATTAGCAACTTAAATAAATTACAACACTTGATTATGGGAAGTAACAATTTTTTTGGAAGAATATGAAATTCATTGATAAATGCGATACAACTTCAAATACTATACATGTCTAACAATTCCCTAACTAGAACTATTCCTTGTGGCTTTGGTAAATTGAAAAACTTATGGATATTATGGTTACAAGAAAACTACCTTACATATAGGTTTTTCTTTAGTGAACCTAGTCAGTCATGTCCTCTATTTATTATTCTATCTAATTTATCTAGATTAGTTGATTTTAACTTGTGAGAAAACTTAACCTATGGTGCCTTATGTTCCAATATCTATTAAATGTCAATTAATGTGAATTAAACTATCAGTTACTATGAAGAAAACTCTTTCTCTAGTTTTATCAATTTAAGTTATGCCTATCATAACTTCCAGATTTGTAATCTTTGCTTGAGATATGATTAGCAGTTTCTAGAATTATCTAAAGTTTAAAAAAAAAGACTATTATTTTCTCCTATAAATTAAAGGGTGGAAAGATGTGTTAGGCACCACTAGAACAATAGCAACAAGTTATGAAAGTTATCAATGATAGCTTGTCTCCTTGGGATATTTTCTTTAGATAAAGGAAGAGCTTTGCACTAGTTCCCATGGTTTTTCCCCACTTTGGGATCTCCACATAAATTTTTGTGTGTGTTTTTCTTGTTATCTTTACTATTCCAAATTTTTATATTTAATTAATTTCATAACAATGGGTATCAAGGCAAGTTGATGGAGTAGTTACAGACATCAAACAGGCTTGTTGGACAAAACTGGAACATATGAAATGTGTTGATGAAAGATATCTTGGAACAAAAGGAGTGCAATGAGGCCCTTCAACCTTTAAAACCTACAAAGATGTTAGATGATGATTGGAATAGATTACAAGCAAAAGCACTAATGCTGATTCATTCATATTTAAGCAATGGAATTTTGGCATCTCTTTCTAACAAAAAAGATCCTCATGTTCTTTGGGTAAAGTTGAAAAATAGGTTTGATAGAGCTTCAGGTTTAAATAAGTTTCATATTTATCAATAGTGTTTTAATGCAAAGATGAAAGAAGGTGTTTTTTTACAAGATCATCTAGATGATATGATGGCTTCTTTTGTTAAATTTGAAGAATATAAAGTGATAATTCTAGAGCGAGTAAAGTGTTATGATATTTTAAATTCTTTACATGAATCTTGGAATCCAATTATTATAGCTATTGCTACCTCTACGAGTACTGATAATATTTCTTTTTATGGTGTAGTTTCTACTTTTCAAGATGCAGAAAAAAGATTGCTTGAAGAATAGGGTCAATCATCAAGTAATGCTTTTATAGTTTCAAATAGAGGTAGATTTAATAAACATGATCAAAGAAGGGAACCTAATCAAAGTAGGGAAAGGAGTAAAAGTAGAGGAAATTCTAAAAGCAAGATTGAATGTTGGTTTTGCCACAAAATTAGTCACATGAAGAGGGGTTGCCATGGTTACGAAGCGTGGAAAACATCACTGCAATAGAAGAAAGAAACAAAGTTTAAAAAATTAGAAAGTAATGTAGGTTCACATATAAATCATACATACGGTGAACTTGCTTTTGCTTTTATTGTATTTGAATCATCTATAGCATTTTTGTTAAACATAGCAAAAGATGTTTGGATTGTAGACACAGGACCCTCATTTCATACTTTCCCTGATCAGTCTATTTTTACTTCCTATTAGCCAGTTTCATCAAGTGTTGTTTATGTTGCTAATGGCATTCCTTTAAAAATTGTTGGTATTGGAAGTATTGTTTTACAATAGCCTAGTTTGCCTAAAATCAATCTTAATAATGTTAGGAATGTTCTTGAAGTTTCTAAAAGGTTGATTTTTATTTGTCAACTTGATGATTTGGGTTTTAATTTTTTATGTGAAAATAACCAATGGAAAATTACCAAGGGTATTTTAACAATTTTGAAGGATAAAAAGACTAGCATAATGTATACTTTAGAAGCTAATATATGTTTGCAAGATTATTCTATGGCTACAGTTACTACAGGGAAGGATACTAATTTATGACATAAATAGTTGGGTCATATCAATTATTCTGATTTAAAGGTACTTCAATCTCGTTCTTGCTTTCCCAATTTTGTAGTAAGTTGCATAGAATTTTGCAAAGATTGTGCTGGTGGTAAATTAAAAAGGGTGAATTTTCATAGAAATATGTGATGTAGATGAGCTAATAAATTGGGACTTGTTTATTTTAATGTTTGTGATCCTATAAATCCAACATCATTAGGTGGTTCACTATATTTTGTTACCTTTATTGATGATCATACACAAAAAGTATGGGTATTTCCAATAAAGTCCAAGGATGCAGTTTTGAATATATTTAAGTTATTTTTGCTAAAATAGAGACATAAACAAGTTTAAAGTTGAAATGCTTGCTTATTGATAATGGTGGTAAATATACTTGATGAGTCATGAATTTGTTGACAGCCGTGATATTGCACCTACGATAATGCACCCACAATATCGCACCTGCGATATTGGTTCCGCGATATCGCATCCGCGGAATCACAGCCGATGCAATATCGCAGCCTGCCTCAATTTCTATAAATAAGAGGTGGCTTTCCCAGTTCTAAACACTTAGATTTAGACCCTTAGCTAGACTCTTGTAGTTTTATCATTCCAGTTAGAATATTTCCCAGTGTATGCTCGCAGTGTGGTGATTGTAATTGTATGGCATCCTTTATTCGAGTGTGACGTACTTGGACATGCACATGATCGATAATAAAGATCGAGATTACTTCATCATTGAAGCATTCACCTAGTTTAATTAATTATTTAATTGTTATTTACTGCTTTCCTAGTTACTCTCTTCTCACCCTTAAACTCATGTTAAAATGTGAAATGAGTATGACTTGATTATGAGCACTTAAGTGTGACTATTTGGTAAGCCAGTAGCATACCTAGGATCTGCGCTTGGTAATCCCAGTGGTAGTCATGCATGAAGTCCAAGGTGTGTACAGATAATCAAGGAACGGATGCTCATTGCACTTAGGCTAGCTAGTTCTCTCACCCTTCTCTTCTAGATTAGTTAATATTACTTTCCATTGCCTTCAGGAGTAGCATTAGATTAGAAACCCATCATACACCTCACTATGGACTAAACCATACGTGAAAAAGCTAATACTAGTCTAGGTGGGAAGATAGCGAACTGTGACCTAAGGCTAACTATCTAGATGCCACAACTAGTCCGTCTGCGGAGTTTGACCGGATCGCATGTGTAACGCTCGTATTCGTATGGTTGAGTGTAGGGGTACCTCGCCACTCATCAATACTTCAAATGTATTCAATGAGTTTTGTAAAGAAAAAGAAATTTTGCATATTGATCCTCCTTCTGAAATTCCACAAGAAAATGGAGAAGTAGAAAGATGTAATAGAACATTAGTTGAACGTGCAAGATCTATGATTGTTGGTGCAAGCTTGCCTAAAATTTTTTAGGATGAGGATATTATGACTACTACTTATGTAATTAATAGATCACCACATTCCTCTTTAAATAATGAAGTACTAGAATCTTTGTGGAGTGGAAGAGATGTTTCTTATAATCATTTAAAATTTTTTGGATGTATTGCTTACATGCATATACAAAAGGAAAATAGATCTAAATTTGATAATAAATCAAAAATATGTATTTTGGTGGGTTATGGTAGTCATGAATTGGGTTTCAAATTATGGGATTTTAAGGAAAAGTAATTTGTAAGCTCACGAGATGTAAAATTTCAAGAAAATGTAATGTTTTATGATTTTTAAAAGAAAAAGCTTTCTGATTCAATTACATAGCGGGTTCCTAGCTTTGTTTTCTAGCCTAAAGAAGATATAATACAAGAGCAAGTAGAAAATCAAAACACTCTAGAATTACTTGATAATGAGGAGGAGAAAGAAACTAATAAGGAGGAAAATGTTGTAGAAGATACATCACATGGGGTAAGAAATTCAAGTAGAATAATACATCCTTATGCTAGATTTAAAGATTATATTCTTTATATAGATCATGGTAAACCTGAAATGGTAAAAGAAGCTCTTTAAAGACCTAATGTAGTAAAATGGAAACAAGCTATGAAAAGAGAATAGAATTCACTCCAATAGAACAAAACTTGGAAATTCGTGAAATTACCCCAAGGGACGTAAAGCACTTCAAAATAGATGTATTTTTACATTAAAGAATGACGTAAATGGAGGGAATCTTTATAAAGCTAGACTAGTAGCTAAAGGTTATGATCAAAAACTAGGAATTGATTTTAAAAATATTTTTTCTCTAGTTGTTAAGCATTCTTCTATTTGGATTGTTCTTTCATTGCTTACTTATTTAGAGTTGGAGTTAGAATAGTTAGTTGTTAAAACAACTTTTTTGCATGGTGATTTAAATGAAGAAATCTATATGCATCAACCAGAAGGATTTGTTAATCAAAATGAACTTCATTATGTGTGTCACTTGAGGATACACTTATATGATTTAAAATAGGCTCCTAGGCAATGGCACAAAAATTTTGATTCTTTTATGCACAAAATGGTTTATTGCAGGAGTGATTTTGATCATTGTGTTTGTTTCTCAAGTGATAAAAATAAATTTGTAATTTTGCTATTGTATGTAGATAATATGCTAATTGTAGGGAATGATATATTGAAAATAAAACAACTTAAAATAGAGATGAGCAAATAGTTTTCTATGAAGGATTTGGGATAGGGAAAAAGAATTCTTGGAATGCAAATTTACAGAGATAAAAAGCAAAAAAAAAATTATGGCTTTGTCAAAGTGAGTATATTGGAAAAGTATTGGAATGTTTAATATGTCACTCGCAAAACTTGTAAGTACTCCTTTGGCTTCTCATTTTCAATTATCTAAGAAAGATTATCCTAGTACAGAAAAAGAAATTGCCAAAGTAAAAGACATTCCATATACTTCTACTATTGGCTCTTTAATGTATGCTATGGTATGCACTCATCTAGATATAGCATATGCATATACTTAAAGGGAACACAATCTGCCTATTTATGTTTTGGAAATAATGATTTGAATATTTGTGACTATGTGGATGCAAATTTTGCAATTTATTTAGATAGTAGACATTCAACTATAGGTTATGCTTTTATTTTAGGTGATGTTGCAGTAAGCTGGATGTCAAAACTTCCAGCTTTATAATCTTTGCTTGAGATATGATTAGCAATTTCTAAAATTATCTAAAGTTTGTAATAGAAAATAGACTGTTGTTTTCTTTAATAAATTAAAGGGTGGAAAGATGTGTTAGGCACCAACCAAACAATAGAAACAAGCAATGAAAGTTACCCAAGGATAGATTGTGTCCTTGGGATATTTTCTTCAGATAAAGGAAGAGCTTTGCACTGGTTCCCATGATTTTTTCTCCACTTTGGAATTTTCACGTAAATTTTTGTATGTGTTTTTCTTATTTTCTTTATTGCTCCAAATTTGCAAATTTAATTAATTTCATAACAACATTGATACCTTTTGTTCAAAACTAGAAAATCTTTCCTCTCTCACAATTTCATCTCTAGCAAGATTCCAGACAACATTGGAAATTTCTCCTCTCTTTGAACTCCACTTTACTAATAACATGCTACAGGGCATACTTCCTTGCCAGCCTGCAAATATGAAATCCATTCAATACATTTCCTTGAGTAATAATAGACTTCATGATAAAATACCCTCTCAAATATTGTTGGCCAATAGATCACTTACTTACCTTGAGCTCTTTGGTAATAGATTTTTAGGATCTATTCCACAAACTAGAGAACTTGTTAATCTCTTCTAAATATCTCTACAGAGGAATATTTTGAGTGTGAGAATTCCTACTGAGTTGAGAACATGTTATCTTCTTGAATTTCTTATCCTATTGGAGAACCAGCTCTCAAGAACAATACCTGCTAAAGTTGCTACATTGAAACACATTATATTTGAATTTGATCTTTCAAGAAATTGTCTAAGTGGTCTGGCAAAAATGGAAGGTCTGGAGATGGCATAACATATAAACTTATCTAGCAATTAGCTTTTAGGAGATATTAGACTTTACATGAAAAACTGGTTGGATGCTAGAAAAATCAATTTGTCTCTCAATAATTTAGCGAGAGCATCTAGGCTTTCATTGGTAACTAGCTAAGGTAGCTTCAAGGAATAGATCTTTCACATAATAGTTAATGGATCTATTCCAAAGACCCTCTTCAATCTCTCTCATCTTCATTATTTGAATATTTCATACAATGTCTTTTCTCAGGAAATTTCATGTTCTAGACAAACATCCAAGTTTAGCAAATTGCCATTCATGGGTAATCCTCAAATGTATGGGAATTGCATGGTTCTTCCAATATGCCACACATCTAAACAACACTATCATTCTAATTCTAGAACCAACAAGACTTTGAAAATTATATTTATAAGTATCATTTTTACCATTTTTTTTTTTTTGCTACTTTGTGTGGGAGTGGCACATTGATTCCCTTGAACTATTACATCCCATCCAAAAACATCAAGTATGGTTATACAGTTATGATTAATACATTATGTGTGGAGTCCGATGGATTTTCAAGGATGAGTTAATTTAATATAAATGTATTTTCTATGTTATGAAGCTTCATCTTTATGTTATGATTATAATGCCTTAACTAATGTGATTATGTACACTAGCCCTATGTGATGTGTTAGATAGGTGACGTTGCCAGCAGGGGTGTTGGATGGGGTACAAGAGCACCTATTCAGTATGTCTTTATGCTTAATGTGTGATTTTGGTATTTATGCATTTGCACTATAGCATTATGTTGCATAATGTTCAAATGTGATTTTGGCATGTGAATATGTAGAGCATCTGATATGGATCTCGTAGGTTCAAATAAATTTTAATTTGGAGTCCCGATGTGGTTGTTATGCACGTTGGAAGTTTTGGGTATTAGTTCTAAGGAATAAAAGAACTTATGAAAATAAAATAAAATTTAAAAAGGTAAGCTTGAAAAATCAGATTTTCCACATGATGTGCAAGGGGGAAAAAAGAAGAAGAAATGACTTGTATATGGTTTAAGCAAAAGCATAGTTTATATGGTTTTTTTCTTGCCCACTACCTTTACCATCACATATGCATAAAAAGTAGGTCTATTTATTTCTTATCTATATAGAAATAGAAACTGATTTTTAGTTTTTTCCTCTTCATTTTCCCCTCATTTTCTTTCACTTTTCATCCTTTTTCTTGAAATTTTGGTATCGTGGATAACTTTTGCTTGCTCTAAACCTTGATTTGGGATTGCTATAGTCATATCTACATGGGTGTAGAGCTTGTTTGGAGCAAAATAGAGTCTTGCTTGATTTTTAAGGGTATTTTTTGCTTGTTTTGGCCATTTGGCCCCAACAATTTTAATTGGTGGATTGTCTTTACCTTTTCCTTATATTTTTGTGTTGGATTAGTGTATATGATCATGCGATGTGGGTATGTGGGGCAGATAGTTAAAAGGTCAAATTTGGACATGTTATTTTGCATACTTCTCAAAATTGTATGATTTTGATTACCAATTATTTATTAACATATACATGTGATACATGGTATGATTTGAAATTACGAAATAGGATATGTGATGTTGATAAGATGGGTATGGTTGGAATATTATATTTTATGGACCTGTTGTGGTGCAGGAGTTTCCGGGAGTTTTAATTCTCACTAGTAAGAAGTGAATGCATATAACTTTGCTTCTAGGAATTCGATTATGCTGAAATTAGTGTCATTGGGATCATTTTGGGAAATACTTTGTAATCATGGAATTGATTTTCTCTTTGGACATATATCATTTTGAAGGTTATTATAGCGGTCATTTGTGTGGAATTACATGCATTTCAAGAAATATGGGTGTGGTGGAGTATGTTGTTTTGTTGAATCATGGTATTGTCTTCATGGAATGAATGTGACTATTAGGTGTGGATATATGTGGTCATGTTATGTTTGTTTAGATGTGTTGCGCTTATGATGTGTTGGCTTAAGCTAGTTGAAATGTGTACATGTCTTCACAATGACACTTGTGACAGTTGTTGGTGAGTGATGCTAGCATGAGGGTGTGGACTAGTTGGTGATGAGGCACCCTAGAGGTAGTATGGATTAATCCCCACTATGATGCATCGGTGAGGTTCTTATTTTAGGCCTCATCCTAAGAGTGGAAAAGCATAGGTGTGTTTGTCCTTATGCTTGGTACATGGCATAGGTGTGTTCATCCCTATTGCTAGTCCTTCAGAAGGCTAGTGGTTGCAGGTCATTGGTTGACAGACCTAGCACCAATTAGATAAATAAAAAATTAATAAAAGATCTGTAGGCAATGGCTATTTTGAGTACTCATGGCAACGTTTCACATGCTACACTAAGTGTGAATATGTTAGCCACCACATGGGCTATATATATGATAGTATGGCTTTGTGAGTCATATCATTGATAATATGTATTATGATTGGATTATGATTATGTGGATCATGGACAGTTTAATGGTATATCGTAGGTATGATGACATGGGCATGATAGCGAAAATGCATGTGATGTGGCGTAACAAATATAGGATAGATAATGTCAGATTGTGGCTTTATTTGTGATTGTATGATAGCCATCTATCCTTTTCGACAATGATTATGTTAGCATTATGTGCGATATGATGCATGTGTACTTAGCATGCATAAGACTAATAGTTGTTCTAGGTTGCCTTGTACCCCACTCCTCTTCTAGAGTGCAACACTTGTTGACCATCTAGTAGGGGAAGTGTAAAGGCTTCCCCCTCAATTGTATACTAACTTTATTTCATTATAGGTGAAAGTCATAGGAGCCCAAATGAGCATAGAGGAAGGGGGTGAGGTGTAGATAAGGGAAAAATCTTTAGGGCTTGGTTACTATATATTTCCATGTACTAGAATATGAACTATTTACAATTGTACGAATCTCTGTGTACTCCTATATATGTAATGATGATGTTTATGTGTTTTTGTATCTTGGGACTAGTGCAAATTTTTAGTTTATGTAGAGATATTCAGTTTTTTCATTGTAATGTATGTTTAGTTTTTGGTGTAGCATGAAATCATGTGCAGTGTGACCTTCCTTCATATAACGTATACATCAATAGTTTTAAATTTATCTTGCTTCCATTGTAAGATTACTAGTGATCCTAGCCATCACCATGTCCTAGCTAGGGTCGGGTATTACATGAACTTGGCTACTAGGCTTCTCATTTTAAAGAAATTGGCTTGTGGGCTAAGTTATCTGCATCATGATTGCATCCACAAGTTGTCCATTGTGATATAAAGCTAGAAAATGTGTTAAACCATTAAGCATTCTGATTTTGGCATAGCACGGATATTTGGAAAGTTGGATGCATCGATGAGCAGTACTTCATCAGGTATCAGAGGCACTGTTGGATACATTGCTCCAGGTACTGCAACATAGTTATTGTCTTCACATGTATTATAGTTTTGGTCTTCTTCATTTAGTTTTGGAATTTATGGAAATCATAATTTGATGGCCTGTGCATCAGAGTATGGAACAGGGGAATCAGTCTCTCAGAAAGGGGATGTCTATTGTTTCGGAGTCGTGGCTTTGGAGGTCATGATGAGATTGAAGGCTACACATAACATGTTTTCAGGTGTCGTCACATTGCCAAAGTTTGTAGTCAAGGCATTTCAGGGAGACACTGCTCAGCAACGAAGGTAGAGTTTGCAAGAGCTTTTAGTGAGAGCAGATTCAGAGGGTGATGGTGGGGGAATTAATATAGAGAATGAAGAAGAAATGAAAGCGGAGAACATATTGATGGGACTCCGCTGCACACCATGAGAGAAGTTGAATCAATGTTGTCATCAATGAATATTATTGAGGATAGTGCATACTGCAGGAGTTTTTCCAGAAAGCTTAGAGCATGTTCTGTAACTTGTACAAGTGCAGAAGCCTTTGCTTCGCAACGAAGCTAACACAGAGTACTCCACTTCATCATAGCAGGTAACGACATATTATAAATAATTGATTTCATACTTAAATGGAAGAACCGATTTGGTGAAAGGACATGTTCTGTTATTTTGCTAGTTTAATTTTACAGGCATGTAAATTGGCAGTAACATAGATTGAAAAGAATTGAAAGATTATTAAATCCTGGAAATGCATTACGAGAAAAATACGTTTTAAAATATTTAAATTTAATTTCATTTTTAATTTATTATGAATGTGAAACGAATAGTAATTTATTATGATGTAGGATCCTAGGGGTTGAGTTTCGATAAAAGGAAGTAGAATGGTATTTCTTCAATAAAATATAGCACTTTTGACAAGGTTTCCGTGCTTAAGGAGAAGCTATCCAGTTTTCATTTTAATATTTGTTGTACTGTTTTCAATGTTTCACTTCTTACCTGTTGAATTTCATATATATGTGGAATGCTTTTCGCATTCCACATGTATGTGGAAATGTTAGAAGATCATAATAAATTTCAAAATTCATTTATGTTGATGCAGTAATGGTTGCATTATCATAATAATGATCCATTGAGGTCCTTGCATATTTTCTACCTAAAGTTGATGCAGCAATGTTTATGTATATTCTTCCCCTATCAAGAATGTAGAAACTTGAAATTGCATGGCATTTGGTTGGAACGCTAAATAACCAAGGCCAATTAGTGGTAGAAATTCTACCTCCATGAAGGGTCTTTAAGGTTTTCCAAGTTTTAACCATAAACAATGTCAGAAAAGCAATTCAAATTTCAAGGCATAATATATTTATGTCTATATGTGTGGATTTAAAAGTTCCATCATATCTTTCATTATTTTTCTCCAAGTTCAACATGAATCATTAAATATATTGCTAGGGTTGGATTTATAGGATTAAAGTAAATTGCAAATGGCAAATGCAATTCTTCATGATAAAATCACCATAGCAAGCACGTATTGTAATCCAAAATGCAATTATTCTTAGTGGTTGAAATTTGATGTGTACAGCAATTTGCATTGCATTAATACATGTTAGGCTAGTTGAATTTGTAGGTTATGATGGACAATCAAGTATTATTATAGTACCAAGAGTCTTGGCTTGGTAACCTAAGCTATAGCTTTGATTCCCTTAAGTTATAAATTATTTTAAAAAAAATCTCTAAAAGGACTTCCAAATCTCATCTAATATATGAAAACTTGTTTAGTTAAGTGACTGGAATTGTAGAAAATTAAAACTATATAGGTGAATTTGTATTTGGTGGATCCAACCAAACTCACCCAATTCATCTTTATAGAACCACCATATACAACCAAACAATTTTTTAATTTAAAGAAGTTGAATAAGGGAATTCACCATCTAAAGACTCATGTAACCAAATAGGCCCTCAAAGTATGCAAGGGATCGAAATATAAAAAATCAATTTGATAATAATTGACAAGCAAATTTAAGATGTCAACATAAGTACTTAAAAATTAAAAAATAAGTTTCAAAATAATTGAGAAGCAAATTAAGAATCCCAAGTAAATTTGAAATCCATTACTGTATTTCAAACTTAACTATGTCATTGGAAAAACTAGTTTTTGGAGAGAGCTTGGCTATTCTAAATTTGAAAAACAAAGTTGATATAAGATTTAGGAAAGAATGGGATCAAAATTAGGTAGAACCTTTAAAAATGCTACTATCATTCTTCATGAAAAGAAAAGGCCAAAATCATAAATATGCAATAGGGATTCTAGGGAACAATGAAATTTTCACATTTCAAGTCATTTTTAATGCTTAATTTGGCAAACCTATTACCCAACTAGATGCTCACAGGATTCATATCTCTGTATCTTTATACTGGAATGTCTTTAGCATAGGAATTCTTAAACAATTCATCACTAAAAAATTATACCAAAAGATAAATGCCAACAAGTGTAGTTTAAATTTTATCCATAGAAAATTGAAACAAGACTAAATGATCTAGATGCTTTAAATTCAGTTACCAAATATGAGAAACCAAGAAAAAAATTGAGCAATTCAAATGAAGGTCATGAAACAGAGTCGTTTTTAAGGTCTAATGTTAGGTTTTCAAAATTTGATTTTACTTATTGCAGGTTCTAGTGATGATTTTTAAACTGTCAATTTATTTTAGAAATGATGCATGAGAACATTAAAAATACCAATTCCGATTTTAGTATGTGTAGTTTATTTCCATTGAATCCAAAATCATTTGAGTGTTGAATGTCCTTTATGGAATGAAGCTTTATTATATCCTAAGACCCATAGGATCTATTTGACATATATTACATTTTCATGAAAAAAATATTCTACAATTTGACAGAGCACCAATGGGGGAATAAAAACAAATCATACAAGCTTTTTGCTATAACACTAATGAGTGGTGGGTGCCTCCTACGCCCAACCATATGAATTACAAGCGTTCACATGCAATCCAGTCAAATTCCATGGATGGAACTAGTGTGACATCTAGATTGTTAAGCATTGATAGTAGGACATTGTCTTCCCACTTGGACTTGGTAGCTTTATCACATATGGTTTAGTCCAAACTGAGGCATATGATTATTGAGGTTGTTGTGGCAGTAAACTAATCTTAACAATATCATAAAAACTAATTATTTAATCTAATTAACAATAATAAGATAAATTCTAAACTAGCCTAAGGGCAATAAGTGTTCGTTTCCAACTTGTCACACACATCTTGAACTCATATACTCACTACTGGGATTACCAAGTGTTATCCTACTAGGAGAACCAAGTAATAATGCTAGTGGGATTACCAATCAAGCACACGTTTATGCTTGAAATTGGTCATGCTCATTCCCCACCAATTAATTATTGTGCATGGAAATATAAATATTAACTATGTACATGAAAAGTAAATTGTATTGAATGTAAATCTATTCTAAGTGCTACAAGGAGTTTCAAGAATCTCATTCTTATTATTGTCACATCAAGGTGTCCAAGTACATTGATGCTCAAATAAGGATCTGTACAATCCTTGAAGTCTTATTGCAAGCACTTAGAAAAAGTATTCTAACTCCTATAGAATGAAACTACCAGAACCTACCTACTCTATTGACTTAATGATGCCATAAATGTGGTGGATGGATGCATTTATATAGGCAAAGATAGATGTCACATCAATGCATGCCCATCAATGCAGCCCAAAATATTTTGATTCATCATACCCTCATGACTAAGTGAAAACTTGTCCTTGAGTAAACAAAAGTAGGATAAAGCATCTTAAAAAATTTGGAAGGTATGAAATCAAATACTGACTAACTCACTAACTACTCTAAGTGCTTGATTGTATAAAATTTACAAAGATTACAAAACTGGATGTGCAAGAAAATAAAATTGAATATACTTTTCAAAACTAAATAGCTAGAAATCCTTTGACAGTCAAAGACAAAGAAAAGATCAAATAGTGCTAGGATGTGAAGGATCTTGGGGTGTTGAAGGACCTTCTCCAACCTTCAGTGCTTGTGGTGGTGTTGGTTGAGGCTAAGGTACTGGAAATGGTTGTCCTGCTACTACTACTACTTCTGGTGGCAGTGCCTTCATCTTCTCCTCCTTACTCAAGGGATCATACATAGTCCATGTGACATCACCAATGTGAGTTGGTACAGGAACATCTCATAGATAGGGCATGGTCAAGAACAACTCCTTGACATTCACAAACCAAGTAGCAAATTATTTATGTTCAATGGCAAATGTTCTGATAAGGATCTATGGCTCCTAGTAATTGTTCATTCTTTTGGCCAGCTAGTCAACAACTGATCTTTGATTTATGAATTGGGCTTTGAGAATTTCAAGCTTGGTGTTAGCTATTTCTAGCTTTTGCTTCATGTCTTTATGGTGCTTAAACTTTGCCACATGCAAGATGTATGAGCTAGCCACTTATCTCTCCAGCTCTAACTGTGGCCTTACAATAGTTAGCATTACCAAGTTCACATATCAAAGGTTGGCTAACTCTATATATTCTATCATCTCCTCAATTTGCAACTCTTTTAGGCTAATTTCAGCTTTGTTATAGGCATTTAACCCATCAAAGATGGGTTGCCACACATCACCTCTTTGTTGGAGTTGTTGAAAGGCCTCATTCATCTTCACCTTCGCCAGTTGGATTTCTTTTTTATTAACTTCTTTAAGAAGCCTGACCTAGTCCTCATAGTGATTCTTAGCTCATTCACACTTTAGGGCTTGATTCTTCTAAATGGCTATCTTCTTAATAGACTTCTTCCATTAAGAGATTTTGATTTTTAGTAGGCAACTTCCTCAAATCCATGTCACCTTGGCAAGCTGCTTGATGAGTGGCAAGGTACCCCTACACTCAACCATATGAATACGAGCATTACACATGTGATCCAATCGAACTCTATAGACAAACTAGTTGTGGCATCTAGACAATTAGCCTTAGGTTGCAGTTCGTTGTCTTCCCACCTGGACTAGTATTAGCTTTGTCACGTATGGTTTAGTGTAGGGTACCTCGCCACTCATCATTGGTGTCATTACCGAGGATGGTGCTAGTTATCTAGATTAGCTATATCATACAAGGTCGTCGTATAGGGATTAAAGATATATCTTTTAGTAAGAAATAATTATAAAAAAGTCACATATAAATTCACACACAATTTCACAACCATGCCTCTCCTACAAGATTACGATAATGCCACACCTAGTGAGGAAATTCATTGGAGAACCAATGAATTATATGACAGTGAAGATGGGAGTACACAACCTGAAGTGGGGGCTTCTTATAAACGTAAACGAAGGCAACATCGTCCCAACGCAAGAAAGCATAACTTACTAGATGACGATGAACCCCTACTGGCCATTACAAGCCTAATGCAAATACAAGAGGTTGTTCGAATCTCCTGTAGGCATCGTAAAGAGAGCCATCTACCTAGGCTCGATTTAAACAACTTTTCAAAACTTTCAGAAGGCAATGACTTAGATCTGCATCAACATTTACTAGCCTTCTACAATGCTTGCACATGGAATAACATTGATAACAGTTGGCAAAAACT
>MNCI01010828.1:228459-295708 GCA_015680685.1 Gnetum montanum | reverse complement strand
GCTTTTATACCTATATCTCGCTCGTTGGTACTCTGATTTTCATTCCGTCTGAACCTACTCGAACCCGGAGTGTTCAGCTTAGTCGTGGGGGAGGGACACATGCTGAATAGCACATAAATTTTTTGAAATTCATCATCGCCCGAAGGACATCTTTAAGCATAATTAGTTGTAAAATTAAGAATAAAATGTGTCAAAAACAATTTCATCCCCTTAGCCATACCAGAGAATTAAATTTGGAAACCACCTAAGCAAAGAGGACTCAACATTATAATCTTTCGGGGACATGTTCTTCCAATAATTAACATCACACGGAAATAAAGTAAATATATTAAGGCAAGCAGTATGGTATAACCTAACTTTGGTAACAACCTTACTAACGATTGGCCCCGTGTGATTGCAGTGGCCTTGAAACACGGACAACAGGAAGGTCTTGCTCAAGGTGTAATCAAAAAACCTAGGAGAGGTGAAGGACAAGTTCCTGCCAAACAACATGCAGAGCAGGAGGAACAATCATTTAGTATCCACCAAGAAGACCCTGCTACTGTACAATCAAGGCAGGCAGAAGGAGGAGGAGCTGCTATGGCTGAACAAGGACAACATCTCACGTTGCCCCAAGATTGTGTTTAGGCCATTCACGAGAAGTCCACATTCATTGCAGTGATTGTGGAGTTAAACTTTGGATCATTTGCAGAGTTTGCTCCAGAGGCCATTATGGATCACCTCACAGGGTCCCCGTTATGGCCTATCCTCTCTGAAAGCAGTGCCTGGTACTTAGGGGAAACATACCAATTTTGGCACAATAATGAAGAAGGCACCACGGNTCAATAGTTTATTAAGTTGCTTAGTTCTGAAAGTGTCCAGCTAGTTCTGAGCAACCTTTGGCCTTGTATTCGAAAGGTTTAATACTTATANTTTCAGAACTAAGCAACTTAATAAACTATTGACAGAGAATAAAAGGGTGGCAAAAGAAAAAGAGAAGGCTAACTGGGATGCCTCTATGGCACAAGCACAAACTTACGCACATGCCAATGCATTCAAGGCCTTACAAGAGGAGAAACTCTAGGCCATACTTCAACGCCATCAAATCCCAAGACCTGAAGTGCAAGAAAAGGGAAAGACACCTATGGAGGAGCCACCACCACCAGGAACTACATGAGTTCCACCAATTTTGTAGCAATAGGATTTTCTTTTACATTCTTTGTGTTGTGTCTTAATTTTTTCTTGATTCCACACTACGGTATAAATCCAATTTCACCATCCAATAATTCTGTATTTATGCACTGTGTAATCAATGGAGCTTGTTCTCACTATAACTCAAGGACAATTTTTCACTTAGTCGTGGGGGTATGATGAGTCGTCATTTAACCTAGCCGCAATATCACAGCCTATCTCCTCATCTATAAATAAGAGGCAGGCAATTCTGATAGGGAGCAGTTAGTTTTAGAATTAAGTTTGATTTTAGTTTTTTCTTTTCTTCTCAACCCTTTTCCTCCTAGTGTATGCTTGCAGTGTGGTGAATGTAATTGTACGGCATCCTTTATTCAAGTGTGATGTACTTGGACACGCACATGACTGGAAATAAAGATTGAGATTACTTCATCATTGAAACATTCACTTAGTTTAATTATTTATTTATTTAATTACTATTTACTGTTTTCCTAGTTAATCTCTTCTCACCCTTAAACTCCTGTTAACACAGAATGAGTATGACTTGATTATGAGCATTTAAGTGTGACTACTTGGTAACCCAGTAGCGTACCTAGGATCTACACTTGGTAATCCCAATGGTAGTCATGCACGAAGTCCAAGATGTGTACGAATAATCAAGGAATGGATGCTCATCACACTTAGGCTAGCTAGATTCTCTCTCACCCTTTCTCTCTTAGCTTAGTCAATATTACTTTCCATTGTCCTCAGGAGTAGCATTATCATAGAAACACATTATACATCTCATTCTAGACTAAACCATATGTGACAAAGTTAACACTAGTCCATATGGGAAGACAGTAAACTGCAACATAAGGATAACTGTCTTGATACCACAACTAGCCCATCTACGGAGTTTGACCGGATCATGCATGAAATGCTCGTATTCGTATGGTTGAGTGTAGGGGTACCTCACCACTCATCACTACTCCTACTACTGGCACACAAATTCCACCATTTGATCTTTTTGTTCCTTGACATTCTGTAGGCAATGATTGTCTTTGGTGAGAACTAGATTCTGCTTGAGGGTTTGCGATAGGCACTTCTTAGTGTTGTAGGCTAATGCCTCTGATAAAGATGCATTAAAGACTGACACCTCCTTTGTGTTCTCAACCTCTTTCAATCTATTTTGAAGCTATAGAAAAGCTTCATCCCTTGTAATCACTTGGCTAAGAATGATGAGATAACCTAAATAGGCTCTTAATTCCACAACCTTAGCTACCAACCATTGATTTTCGGATGTGGTTGCCTTGAGTTAGGAATTGGTGATGATGAGCTTGCCCTTATCTTCTAGTAACTTTGACTAGTTTAAGGTGATGTTTTCTAGGAGATTGAAGATCTTTGGAAGCAATTGCCTAATTCCCATCAATCGGTTGAGCACCTTCTCATGCTAGGTTACACTTAACCTCCCACTTGCTCTTGAGGATGTTTGCATGTCTCTAAGTGTAGTAATGTCTAGCACTGTGATCGCAGGAGTGTTTAGTGCCTCTACTATGTAATTGACCATCACCTCTGCTACTATCTCCTATTCATGGTGCTAGATCACCAAGATAGTTACCCCCTCACCCTTCTCTAGGTACACTAAAAAAGTGGTAGCATTCCCAGAGATCTCTAGGAATTGTTGTTGTTCTTAGATGAACACTGTCACCTCCCTAGCACTTAGATTTAACCTCATGGACACCTACATCCTTTGTCCAGAGAACAATAGTGCAGTCTCCTCCAACCAACTAATGGTTCAAGTAACTTCATTGAGGTAACTTAATGCTAGTCAGTAGATTGAAGGTTTCCCACTACTTGGTCCTTCCTACTACTATCACATGAGTTACTCATGGAGCTTTTGCATGTGCTCAATGGCAACATGAGCCTCTGATTTTGTTTCTTAAGTTGGTGGTGGTGGTGGCCGCTCCTCTTCTTATAGCTTGGTGGGCACTTTATCCTTCATCATCTCTTGCCAAGATGCAGCAGAAGCATGATGAAGCACATTGTTGGCATAATGGGCTATGCCCCCACTTTTGCATAATTTTTTGATGAGGCACAGAAAGGGAAGTGTCTTCCTCCCATGCTTATTTTCTTTAAATATTTTCTTGATTTTCAAGAAGATGAGCTATGGGAGGTTAACTAGAAATGTTTTGCTTAGAGTGGCACATGCACAAGTAGAGAAGGTGGTCATTTTACTCAACCTCACTATTGGGTTGAGGTGATAGGCCACAATTTTGAAATATACCCTTTTTGCCTTGGTGGGTGCATCATATTCCTTATGGTCCACTTTATATCATTGTTGGGCCCATTCTTTCTTGACTTTTGGGTCTACCTACTTTGAAATCTTTGCTAAGGTTACCCTAGTATCAGGTAACCTGAGGATCCCTAAAATGGCTTTGACCAAATAGGACACGCTAATGCCCTTAATCTTGACCATGGCACCTACCTACCTATTTTTCTAGAAGAGGTATGTTTCTCCCATGTACCACTCACCATTGGAGGTGAGGATAGGTCATAAGGAGGGATCCTTGGAGTTTCATTTTTAACTCTTCTAACACCAAGTCCAAGAAGGAACCAAAGTTAAGTTCTTAGAGAATCACACTTTGGACTTCCTTGGAATGGATTTGCCTTAGGCAACCCTTAGTCAAGGTGACTTCCAAGTTTGATCAAAGCATAGGCACCTCATCTTGATGGGATTAACCAATTTTAGCTATGGGAATATAGCAAATACATTCTACTTTGGGCTTGTCCCAAAGAGGTTCCATTGCATGAGTTTCAACTACTTCTTCTTAGGCTTGCTGCAATTGCTAGCCTCTTCCCCCTCTTAGTCGCCTATCCCTAGGTTGGGACGATCCTCCCTCATGTAGTCTTTTGGGTTTTTGCACCATCTATAATCACAACATAACCAAGGATTAGCTTTTAATGTGTAACTTAGAACACTTTGATACCTTGCCTTCTTGGCTAGTTACACTTAAACTAAGTTGTGATTATGGTAGATTGATTATTTTAATATTATTTTATTTGAATAGCTACCAGAGTGCATTGGTAAGGTTTAACTTACATGAGTTAGTAATCTTTAATATTATTTTATTAGTTGAACCTTGTGGGAGTTAGAAAAAATTCAAAAACTTTTATGTCAAAAACCTATGATTTGTGGCCCCCATGACATAAAGCTCACCTTCGGTAGCTACAAGATCAAAGAACAGAGTGGCTTGGATAAGCAGTTAGAAAGTTATAGACTTGGGAAGGCTCTAGGCTCTAAAAACTACAAAAACTCCACTGGTGTTTGTTAGAAAATGGCAAAAATTTTCAATGTGTCAACATGTATATATAGTATTTTTTTGCTATGTTGATGGGGATGCATTGACACATTGGGCTGCATCAATGGGGATGCATCGATACAACTAAAAATGAAAATTTTTCCAATTAAAAATCTAAGTAAAAATGAGTTTTGATATGAAATTAGCATTCAAAGGAAGCCAAAAAAGCCTAGAATAAAGTTAAATTCCTAAAGAGGGTTAGAAATAGGCTCAGAAAAGAAGAGTTATTTCGAGACTATGGGCTAAGGAGTGCAAAACATGATGCAATCAATGTGGAAGTCATAAATTTTGAAAGTAAAAATGACTAAGGGATAAGGAACTTAATCATCCCAACCAAGAAGCATGCAAGTGGGTCCTTCCCATAACAAGCTCATGTCTTTAATGCCCTTACATTCCCTCAAACCAAGGAGTCTATGGATCCCAAGGATGATTAATGGTTGTAGACCATAAAAAATAAAATCATCAAAGAAATCATTCGAGAATTCTAACAGTTTACCAATCAAACCCATCAAGACATTCATAAGAAGAGGTAGTGAGGTGATACACAGAAAGGGTAGGTGGCAGAGAGTGTATGTGGAATGGAGTTCCACATGGTGGTCACATGGAGTCCCTTATGGAAGATGTGTTTAATATTATCCAAGAACTTCCTTCCTAATTCCAAATCAAGACCATCCACTTTCAATGACTTCACATTAACACATTAGATCATTCCACCCCCAAGGTACAAGAACATCCCCACAAACCTCTCACCATTCCAAAGAAAGAAGAAAAGAGAAGCAAGAAGTAAAATGGACCCTAGTTAGAAGGATGTCTTCAAGCATAGGTAACATGTCTCTTCAGCCCCATAACCAGTGCCTGTAGCCCATTATTATATCTAAGGGATGTGCTTTAAATTCCCATTATTTTTTTCACATGGAAACCACACCATGTAAAGACATTGCTTCTTGTTTATTGGTTGATGAAGGAATGGCAAGAAATTCATGGAATTACTCAAGTAACCCTAAATGGTAAACAAAAGTGAAAAATACCCTTGAATTCACACCCTTGTGCATCCACATAATTCATTCCAAGTTTGGAAAGTACCAAGGCTACCAATTTGTTATAAGTTTCTATGAAGACGGGACCTCATATTTCCAAAACAAGGAAACATCATAGTGTTGTGTGAAGTGGTGGATGACATGGACTCACTACCTATTATCATGAAAAGAATCAATGTCCCATTAGTAAATGTCAAAATTCTAAAATAAAATCTAGTCATTTGCAATTAAATAATCAATGAAGTTAAAAATCACCATCAATTAGCAACTATAGTTGGCACCAAAGGCCCAATGGCAACAAAGAAAAATAAAGACATGTAAGAAAAATTCAAATTAAGCAAAATATAGAAAAAATTGTAAAATACCTAAGAAAGTGAAAAATTTACTAAAGATGATGTAAAGAAAAATGCACTTATTAGTTCTTGATTCAAGATGGGGCATCTCCCTCATTGATGAAGTGTATTTTGTCTAGCTCTAATATCGAAGCCTAGATATTGAATAACCAATATCATGGATCCAGAAGTGATGCTAGATATTTGATATGATGAGATGTGTGCCTGCCTATAAATATAACACTTGGGGTGCATGGTTTGAGAGTCTAGGTCATAGTGTAATAGAGCTCTTACAGTTTTTCTTCCCTAGACTTAGAATATTTTCCCAAGTGCTTGTAGTAGGAGTCATTGAGTGTATAGATCTTTATTCAAGCATTGTTATACCTAAGCACAATAGTGTGTGCAGCAATAAGGATGAGATTTCTAATAAACCTTGCAGTACTTTGGCTAGATTAAACATTTTCTTCATACATTCAATGTTTTATGTAATTTCCTTTAATGCTTTAAGTAATTAAGATAAATTAAGCTAGATTAAATATTAATTAATTAAGCACATAAGTACGATCACTTTGAGCATGTGCATAACGCTTGGTAATCCGAGTAATGCTTAATGTTTAGTAATCCAACAATGTTATACATGTTCAGGATGTGTACAGAAAGTGGGACAAGATGCTTATGTTAGGATTAGTTAAACATTGATTAATTAGTTAGATTAAATTAGTAATTAAATTACTTCATTCCTTTCATCCTTTATTTTAAGCATCCAAAACATAAAAAATAAAAGTAATAAAAATCATACACCTTGATTACACTTAAACATACCATTGCATATCACAAGTTTAATTAGGAAGACAACGGATAATTGTTAGGATAAGTTTACTTCCTGCAGGCTAGTGTATTAAAAGATAAAGGATCCAAAGAATTCAACCAAATCACATGTGAACACTTAGTGATTTGTATGGTTGAGCATAGGGGTATTCACTACTCATCATTGGCATCATTAACAAGGATCTTTTATTTGATATGTGCACTATCTAGGAACTTAGTGAAAACCATTTAACATTGTTGGAACGAATCCTAAAGTCACATCATACGTCAAAATAACAGAAATAATTATAATGAAGCACACTAAGTTTTATTTTTTATAATTCCAAAATGTCTTGTTCTCATAGGCGCGATGATACTAAATTGCCAGTGCCTCAAGAATGCAAGGTGATATATACTCACCCAAATGAGTATGTGCTTGACTTCAACTTTTGCATTAGGATGAAAAAGTACAGTGGCGAGATATGGAGGGCAACATTGTAATGCCTCCTGATTGATCTGTTCCCTGGATGCTGCTCCAAACTCTTATGAGGTTCAACATCCAAGATCTTCAAGAAGAGTACGTTGTGCAAGATCATGGCTACCAGGACTACTATCCCACTATAACACAATGTAGGAGAGACTAACACTAGGATAAGCACCATGAGGCATTGAAGGAAAAATGGTTCACCAACCCCTTATTCTTGCTAAACTAAAATGATAATAAGGATCCTTCCTCTAGGGATTCTGAACATGAAGATTCTCCATCCCTTGATATTGGTGATGGGAACTTGAACCTAAATCTAGAGTTCACTATCAACAATCCAAGTTCAAGAAAAAGTGGGAGTCAAAGTAGAAGCTTTGGCAAGCATTAAGATGACAAGAAAGCCAATGAACATGATCATGACAAGTGTAGAGGAGGTAGCAGATACCATGGTGGTGGCAGTCCTTCTCCCTCTTCACCCTCTTCATATTCATCATCTTCTTCCTCTTCCAGTTCTGATAGATGCCACAGAAAGAACAACCATGATGAAGGTGAATAGTGGGATAATGATAATTGTAGAGATCACCATGAATGAAGGGGTAGTAGAGGACATCATAGGAATCATTGAAATAATGATGATGATGAGCCATTAATTGTCACTCAAAGCATGTTAAACATCACAGAGGTGGTGAGAATTCCTATAAGGCATGTGAAGGATAGTAAAATCAAGAGCCTAGACATAAATAATATCCCTATATTTGAGGAGGAATATAACTCTAATTTGTAAAAACATATTCAAGCCTTTCATGATGCCTATGCCTTACAAAATATTGAAAATGACTGGTAAAAATTAAATCTATTTCCTAGGGCACTCATCAAGAAAACAAAAAGCTAGTATCGGTCCTTGGAGCTAAAATCCATTTGTAAGTGGAATACAATGCTAAAGTTGTTTAATGATAAATATCCAACGTACTCCTAAGTGTCCAATCTAAGAAGGTAAATGCAAGGATGGAAGTAAAGAACACATGAACCCTTGGATGTTGCCATGGGTAGATACTATTCTCTCATACACTAAAGCCATGGCCATGATTATTCTTAGCAAGAACAACTTTGCCACATCATAGATAAACTCAAATAAAAAATGAGAAGAACTCTTGGGGTTGATTCCCAAGGAAGACTATCAAAACTTAGAGCCCATCAGATCCAAAGGCTAATTAAGTAGGTAATAAAGAAGAAGGAGAGCTAAGAAAATGGGAAAGTGTTGAGGAATATAACAAGGATCCTTCCATTAAAGAAAGGGAGGTTTGATTTTGTGACAATGAGGAGGAGTCACCACTTGATGAGGTGGTGCAGCAAAAAACCTCGCCAATCCAAATTTTTTTGATACATCAACCAAGGTTGATAAATTAAGGGACTCTTTGGATGATAAATTTGGAACTACTCAAAAAATTGTAGAAGAATCAAGAGAGCAGAGTAGTGATCATGATTATAGGAGACAAAGAGAAGTTAAATGTGCTTACCAAAGGGATAAGGGCAAAGTTTTTGTAGTAGAAGAAGTTATGGAAACATAATCAGATGATGATGGTGGGTGTGACATCTACCAATATGAACATCCTAAATGATGTTTCCTTGTCATTTCACACTTGCAAGATTTTGGGATATATGCATTGAATCCTAGACTGGCAAGAAGGCCTCAAAGTAATCCAAGGCAATTCCACTAGTAACAACAAGCTTATTATCTAAGTGAAGCTTCACCACAACCATACAAGTAGTACTAGTAGTGGCAACATCCACAATCGTGGGGAATGCCACCACCAAGGCAACAATACCCTTACTGACAAGCAAATCCATATGGGTACTATGTTCAACAACCCATTTCTACACATGACTCTTTCCATCACGTCACCTTCCAACATCACTACTACCCTCCTGAGTATTACCAAACTCACTCTCCATCTCCCATAGAGGAGTCTCCACCTCCATATTACCCTCCTCATCCTTTTGTATATGTCCCTCTACCTTCAACCCAATTACTGGCTACTTCATCAATGTAGGGAGAAATTCTACCTCAGTCGTAACAACACAATGCAACAAGGTTTGTTACTTACATTCTATTCCTCAATCAAGTGGTATAGAAGCTAGATCATAAAAAAGACCTTTCTTCCAAACTAACATCCAAACTAAACCCTCACATACACCTGTAGCTAGCAACCTTACTTCTTTATCTCCCTTTGCATCTAATCCATTTGAGTCCCCTTAAAACTAAACACCTCTTGAAGTGCATATCATCATGTCAATTCATGCAATAATCAATTGGATAAAGGCTAGTTACCTTTCTAGGAAACTATTTGATCCTAGAAATCCCTTATTTACATTCAAATCACTAGGAATGAGTCTTGTAAAGCTCTTATGGATTCAAGTTCTAGTGTTAATCTAATTTCCCATGAGATGTATAAAGCCTAGAACATACCTCTACTCAAGAAGGGCAACATCCATCTCAAGTTGGCTAATCAATCCATCATTGTTCCCTTGGGACTAGTGGAGGACATTGTGATCACCATTTGTGGGTGGTACTACCTCATCGATTTCCTAGTGATCTGAGTGAACAATTGTAAGGGGGACTTTCCAATCATCATGGGAAGGGCTTGGCTAAGAACTATTGATGCATGACTAGGGATTTGAGATCTTTCCCTCAAAATTTCAAAATAAAATGCATTCAAAAAGATTAATAGGAAGAAAGTTTCATGCATCATGTACAATGATACAGGGTGTAATAGTATGTAGAATCTATGGACCCTCAACAATGTCTTTATCAAAGCATGTAGTCAATGTGCTAAAATATTTGAAACTCAAAGGTGCCTATATGTGGTAGCCACAAAGCAGGAGGACACCTAGTGGCTAACAACTGACCCTAAGAATAACTCAACACTTTGCATGAAACATGTTGAGAGCCTAACATATGCCTACATCGAAGGCATGGATGAACTGGAGCAAGTTCATCACCAACTCTTTGATAATGCAAATGATGGTACCTATTGAGAAGAGTTGGAAATCCCTAAAAATGGTAAATAAAAGCCCTTAGAGTTGAAAAATCTACCTACTAGAATAGAGTATGCATTTTTGAAAAATGACAAACTAGTAATCATTAATGTTAATCTTGCTTCTAAATAGAAACAAATGATGTTGAAGGTGGTCAAAAAATGACCAATGGCATTTACTTGGTCATATCCTAAACTCACAAGGATTGATCCTAGGATATGCCAGCATTGTATCTACACTAATCTGGCCATGAAGCCAAAGAGGTAGTTGTAGCAATGGTTGAAACCCAAATTGAAGTAGATCATCAAAGAGGAAGTTGAAAAACTCTTTGAGGTGGGATTTATTTATCCCATTGTAGATAGTGAGTGGGCTAGCCCATTCATGATTATTCCAAAGAAAAGTGGTAAGTGGTGAGTCTACATCGATTTTTGACTATTGAATATGGAAACATTTAAAGATTACTTTTCATTGTCATTTGTGGATCAAGTGTTGGATACTATTTCTGAGCATTGCTATTATAGCTTCTTGAATGGTTATAGTAGTTATAACCAAATCTAGATTGCATGATAGGATCAAGCTAAAACAATATTCATTAGCCCCTAGGGAACTTTTGCACATCGAAAGATTTCTTTTGGCTTGTGCAATGCTCTTGCAACATTCCAATACTTGGTCTTGAGCTTTTTTTAGCAACAGATTGGTTGTGGGATAGAAGTCTTCATGGATGACTTCTCCACGTATGGGGCTACATTTAAGTAAGCCTTGGACTACCTTAAGCAAGTGCTTAAAAGGTGTCTAGGGATGAAACTTTAGCTCAATTGGTAGAAGAACCATCTAATGATCCATGAGGACATTGTGTTGGGGAATAGAATTTCACAAGTAGAGATTAAGGTAGATCTAAAAAAGATTAGAGTCATCCAAGGAATTACCCATTAACTAGAAACTATAAAAGATTTCTAGTCATTCCTTGGATACATTGGTTACTACCAAAGATTCATAGGGAACTTCTCTAGGATCACAAAACTATTGGTTGAGCTAACAAAGAAATATGCTCTATTTGTTTGGACTAAGGAATGTGAAAATGCATTCCAATAACTGAAGGAGAAACTCATAGAAAATCCAAATCTTCAAGCACCAAATTGGTCCAGACCATTTCACGTCATTAAAAATGCATCAAACTATGCCTTACAGGTTGTGCTTCTGTAGTTGGATGATCAAAAATGTCCTTATTACATACATTGTGCAAGCCAAAGAATTTTGGGTGCATAGCTAAACTACAACACCACTGAAAAAGAATTGATGACAGTGGTGTTTACCTTGGGGAAATTCAGGCACTATGTGCTTGAATACAAGGTGTTCATGCACATGGACCACAATGCAATTTGCTTCTTGTTGAATAAACCAACAATGAGACCTCATGTCATACAATGGTTGGTGATCTTGCAAGAATTCAATCTTACAATGGTAGATTGAAAGAAAACTAAAGAATATGGTCATTGACCACTTGTCTTGGTTGAGATGGAACAAAAAAGAGGAGGAAATTCTATTGTTTGATCAATTTCTTGATGAAATCCTCTTTGCCAGGGCTATAATTAAAAAATTATCCACTAATCCAAAATGGTATAGTGGCATTCTCATCTATCTTCTCACTCAAGAGATGCCACAAGAGCTACACCACAAGAAGAAACAATAGTTTCTTCACCATGTGAAACACTTCATGGAGATCAATAAGCACCTCTACAAGGTGTGTGCCGATGACCTAGTTCATTGGTGTATCTCTGATGCTAATCAACTGTATGTTCTCCAAGATGCTCATGAGGGTCCTTATAGGGGCCACTAAGTAGGGAGATGCACAACCATTAAGATCCTTATGGCAGGATATTACTGGCCAATACTTTTTAGGGATGCTTATTAATTTGTCAGCTCTTATGAACATTGCCAACATGATGGTGGAATGACTGCTCATGTGGAGGATCCTCAACAATGGATCCAATCATTGGAACCCTTCAGCATCTAAGGCATTAACTTCATGGGTTCCATTACTCCCATGTCAAATGGAAAGGCATACATCATAGTTGTTGTTAACTATTGTATGAAATGGGAAAAAGTAATAGTTGTCACTAACTGTACATCTACTACTACTGCTCAATTTGTATAATAGAATGTTGTAAACAAGTTTGATGCCCCACATGCATTAATTCTTGATAATGGAATCCACTTTACATGCACTACCTTTCGAAAGCTCATGCAATGCTTGGGGATGAGCATAAATTAACAACACCTTATCATCCCTAAGTCAAAGGTCAGGCTAAGGTTACAAATAGGAAAATCACTAAGATCTTAATGAGAACAATTAGCAAATATAAAAGAGACTAAAGCATGAAACTCAATAATGCCCTTTGGGCCTACTACTTCACTTGGAAGCTTCCTACAGGCTACTCTCCCTATGAGTTGGTGCACAAAAAATNAACAACCATTAAGATCCTTATGGCAGGATATTACTGGCCAATACTTTTTAGGGATGCTTATTAATTTGTCAGCTCTTATGAACATTGCCAACATGATGGTGGAATGACTGCTCATGTGGAGGATCCTCAACAATGGATCCAATCATTGGAACCCTTCGACATCTAAGGCATTAACTTCATGGGTTCCATTACTCCCATGTCAAATGGAAAGGCATACATCATAGTTGTTGTTAACTATTGTATGAAATGGGAAAAAGTAATAGTTGTCACTAACTGTACATCTACTACTACTGCTCAATTTGTATAATAGAATGTTGTAAACAAGTTTGATGACCCACATGCATTAATTCTTGATAATGGAATCCACTTTACATGCACTACCTTTCGAAAGCTCATGCAATGCTTGGGGATGAGCATAAATTAACAACACCTTATCATCCCCAAGTCAATGGTCAGGCTAAGGTTACAAATAGGAAAATCACTAACATCTTAATGAGAACAATTAGCAAATATAAAAGAGACTAAAGCATGAAACTCAACAATGCCCTTTGGGCCTACTACTTCACTTGGAAGCTTCCTACAGGCTACTCTCCCTATGAGTTTGTGCACAAAAAATTGCCAACTCTTCCTATTCAATCTAAGCTTTGTACACTTTCAATAGCCTATGACCTTGACCTTGACTTAAGTCTAGTATAAAAAGAAATATTAATGAATCTCAATCTACTAGATGAAAAATAATTGGTGGCCCTATCATCTAATGAGTTGCAGAAGGCATTTAACAAAAATTGCCATGACCTTAGAATTAGAAAAGTTAAATTTCAACTAGATAATAAGGTGCTCTACTAGAACCCTAAACATGTTCCACAATTAACCAAGTTCCAAACACTATGGAAAGGCCCTTATATTATTTTTGAATCCTTTTCTTCTATGGCCATGTTGATTTACAAACCTGAGAACCCAGACAAGAAACAATTAGTCAATATGCAACAAATTAAACCTTTCCATGAGGATAAGGAAGCCAGTGGTCGCAACACCTCCTTGGATAGATAGCCATGCTTGATTTTTTGGATTTCCTCCTTCCAACTTAGTTGTGGAGGAGATGGCCATCCATGCTAATCATATAAATGTCTCCTTAGTTTTTTTTCTATTTTTTGTTTCACTTTGTTGTTTTTACACCCTTTTTGCTTTTCTACTTTTTACTATTTTACATCATTGTTTTTTACAAAATTATTAATATGTTTTATTTTTCTTGAATATTTTACAATTTATTGTATATTTTTCTTGATTTTCTTATTGTGTTCTAATAATAATGTGCCTTATTACCAACAAGGTACAGTGTGGTTTACTTGATGTGCACATGTGCTATTCGATTATTTGATTATTAGTGTTTAGATTCTAGATTTGAACTTTGTTATTGATAACAAAGACATGGTTTTTTTTTCATGAAATAGGGAGCAAGTCCACATCATCCAACCATCCACAAACTCTATGGTGTTTCTAGTTTTGGAAGTATGAGGTTCCTTTTCTTAACAAACCTTTAATAAACTTATGACCTTAGAAGTTTATAGACTTGGAAAGAATTCAAAGGCTTGAATAAGGTGTGACTTCAAGGGAACTCAATACTATTTGTACCCTTCTACTTACTTTGGTGCATGAGTGTTTTCATGGATTTCTTATTGTTTCGTGTTGACCAATAATAGGAAGTTGAATAAGTATTTGCATGGTGTGGTTTCCATCCCAAAAAATGATGGGAATTCAAAGCAAACCCCTTAGAAAAAATAACGGACTACAAGCACGAGTTATGAGACTTGAAAGACATGTTACCCATGCTTGAAGGTCCCCTCTAACTAAGGCCCTTTCGCACTTCTTGCTTCTCTTTTCTTCTCCATAAGGAACGGTGATTGATCTGTGGGATCACTCTTATGTCTTAAGGGGATGGACTGGTGTTAGAGTGGTAATGTAAAGCCACTAAATGTGGTTAGTTTTGGTCTATACTAAGGATGGATTTTATTAGATCATTTAGTCACAAAATTCATGACGGACTTCATGTGACCTTAATTGGAAACTCCATTCCACTTTCTCTCTCTCATCCATCTATGCTTTCCATGCCTTACCTCACTGCCAGTGTTCATGTCCTTGTTTGATGTTTCAAAATTCTTAGGTAGCTTCTTTCAAGTTTTTGTGCTTAACTTTCCGTAACCATTAATCATCCATGGGGCTTGTGGACTCCTTGATTTGAGGATATGAAAGGGCAACAAAGGGCATGTGCTTACTTTGGGGAGGATTCACTTTCATACCTTTTGGTTGGGATAGTTAGGTTCTTTATCCTTAAGCATTTCACAATCAAATCTTTTTGTGTGCTCCATCGATGACATCCAATTATGCACATCTTCACAATGTTTTTTAGTTAAATCCTCTTTTTTTGTTGTTGTGAATTCTTTAACCCTCTTCAAGCATTTCATCGCATTTTGGCTTTTTAAAATTTAATGATGAACCACTTATCCATTTCATCCCATTTTTCAATCTTTCCACTACTAGAGGTATGCTCTATGTCATGGGGGCCACTAAAGTTTTTTTTTTTTTTTTGACAATCAATTTTTTTCAGATTTTTCTAAGTTCCACAAGGGTTTAACTAAGGACTAATACTAACATCATCAATCTATGAAGTTAAATCCTTTCAACAAACTCTAATAGCCATAGAAATCAAATACTATTAAAAGAATCAATCCACCATAATCACAACCTAGCCAAATGTAACTACCAATGAGACAAGGTACCTAAAAGCTATAAGTTACACATTGCACTCTAATCTATGATTTTTTGTGATTATAGAGGAAAGCATGGACTAGAAGCAGGACAATCTTCACCAAGGAATAAGTAACAGCACCATGTAAAGAGGCCCATTCATGATCATTGAATCTTCTCCCTCGTTCTTCAACTACCAAAGGAGTTGGGTGTCAGTTTTCGCCAAGGTGTTTAATTCTATTTTCATGAATACCTAATTTTGTAAATGATTGTAAATCTATATACTTGGGCACTTAGAATCTATCTATTTTTTCTGAGTCAATATGCATGTTAGTCAATAATTCCATACCTTCTCAATATTTTGTAAGGGACTTGTTCCTCCTTTTTTTCACTCGAGGATAAGTTTTCATTCAGTCATGGGGGTATGATGAAGTGTATTTTTTCTGGCTCTAATATCAGACCCCTATTATTAAATACTTGATATCAAGGATCAAGAAGTGATGTTAGATATTTGATATCACATAATGTATGTCAGCTTATAAATATAACACTTAAGCATATGGTTTGAGAGTCTCGGTCATAGTGTAGCAAAGCTCTTATAGTTTTTTTCCCCATAGTTAGAATATTTTCCCAAGTTCTTGCAATAGAGTTATTAAGTGTATGGATCTTTATTCAAGCACTGTTGTACCTAAGCACGGTAGTGTGTGTAGTAATAAACACAAGTTGTCTAATAAACCTTGCAATACTTTGGCAAGATTAAACATTTTCTTCATACATTCAATGTTTTATGCAATTTCCTTTAATGCTTTAGGTAATTAAGCTAAATTAACCTAAATTAATATATATTAAATAGCAATCAATCAAGCACATAAGTATGTTCACTTTGAGCATGAACATGACACTTGGTAATCCTAGTAATGTTTAATGTTTGGTAACCCAGTAGCATTATACATGTTCAGTATGTGTATGGAAAGTGGGACCAAATGCTTATGTTAGAATTAGTTAGACATTTGTTAGTTAGTTAGATTAAAAAAGTAATTAAATTACTTCATTCCTTTCATCCTTTATTTTAAGCACCCAAAACATAAAAATAATAAAAATCATACACCTCCATTACACCTAACCATACCTTTGCATATCAAAAGTGTAATTGGGAACACAATGAATGACAGTTAGGGCAAGTTCACTTCCTAGAGGCTAGTATATCGAAAGATAAAGGATCCATAGAATTCCATTGGAATGCATGTGAATGCTTAGTGATTCATATGGTTGAGTGTAGGGGTATTTTCCGCTCATCACCCATAACTAAGCTTATGGGTGAGACAAGAGCTAATAAGTGGTTTGGATGTTTCCATGCATTTTTAGAATAGTATTGTATTCACATTTTCAAGCCACTAGGTGTTTTTGATTTAGTGGCTCCTGTGTAAACTTAGTTTTGCACACATACTTATTTCTTAAGTTTGTTGTGGGTTGGTATAGAGATTGTATTAATACTTTGAACTTTTGGCCCATAATTGCATCCTTTATTATTATTAGTAATGCATGGGATTTTCTGTCTCTCCACAATGATAGGTTCATCTTTTATGTTTTGTGTCAAAGTGGTAATAGTGGTTGTCTCCTGTGTAGGATTAGAAGACATTGTTTTTGTCAGGAAAGGGGTTGCACCAAATTCTCCTTGTGCTAGTTCTAATGAGCTAGCAAGTCTACTAGTTTTATTCACGTGTGGAAACCATCCAAAAGAAAGGAAATTTTCAAGACTTTTGCTAAGATGTACTAACATTATCATCCACTTGTATGTTCAATGCACAAGTGGAATTCTTTTGTTGGGGTTGTGGTGCCAATCCTTCCTATGTTATTGGTAATGACATATGTTAGAGGGAAGTATAAGAATATTAAGGATTTCGTGGAGGATAAGAGGTACGAGATGGTGATCCCATAGGAAATGTTACAGGTTGATGATATTCAAGAGAGTAATAGTAGTGATTTGAGGTAGATGCAATAGAATCATTTAGAAAAATAGGTTGTTAAACATAGTATTCATATGGGTCTATCTCGCACTAAGGTTATTATTGGTTTGTTGATGGCATCACCCATGACTATGGGTTTTGCCATTGCAGTTGATAGTAGCTTTGAGGTTGATAAAAATTCCCACTGGAATAGTGCGGTTAGTCATTGGACTATCTATAATTACCTTGTGAGTAAGGTAATTTCCTAGGAATTTACTTTTGTATGAACTTGGAATTCAAAGCTCCAAATTGTTGTAAATGTAACATAACTGGGCAATATCCCTTTAGATGTTCATATTGTTAGATGTCACATCCATCATTCTCTTCTATGTTTGAATCTACAACCCCTTCTACTATAGGTATTTTTCTATTTTGCCAATAAGTGTTCCTACCTGTTTCTTTGTTATTTTTCCTCTTCTTTTTTTTTTGAGCACTTAATCAAGTAGGTTGTAACTTTTTCATTCATCAACTCCCACATCTTATATATCCTTGCTTCAAGCTTAGTGATAGAATTTTGTACTGACAAGTTTTGTTGTAAAATAAACTCATCAAGAGCTATCTATTTTTCCTAATCATAAATATGGACCTCCTACTTTTGAAGAGTTTGATTCTAGTTATATTCCTCTACATTCTTCCTATTACATATGTCTCCTTCTTCTTTTGTCACCTGCTCAACTAGCTTTATATATAATGGTCTTTCAATTCGAATAACCAACCTTGGGCATAGATTCCAAGGGTCTCCTTTGTTTTATTACAAAGCCCATCTATGATGTGGAGAAGTTTCTCTTTTTGAGGAAAACTAGTAGATTCATGGCTAAGGATTCATGTTTCTCTTGCTTCCATCCTTGGATTTGTTTTCTTAGATTAGACACTCTCACATAGGTTTGGTATTTTTTGTTGAAGAGATCAAGCATTGTAAACCATCAGTGGATTGAATCTAGTTCCAATGATATATACCCACTTTTAGCTTCTTCTATTAGTGTCGAGGCATCAACCTTGACATGGCTACATCCATGTAGCTAACCGATGCTTCATCATATCCCAATGACTGAGTAAAAACTCATCCTTGAGTTAACAGGATAGGCCTAAGCTTTCTTTACAAAAAATTAGGAATGATGGGATTATTAACTAATGATAACTATTTATTGACTTTGAGTGTCGCAGTGGTGTACAAAAAAATGACACAGTTACATGAAAAAGGAAAAATAAAATTTGAAGTGGCTTTATGTAGTTCATATTTTGGATGGTGGTGGCTCTTCCATCAACTTCTTCCCTTCTTCATCAAGCTTCTAGAAAGTTTCTCCTCTTCTATCCCTATTTTCTTTATTCATATGTCCTCTCTATTGAGTATGCAATAAAAACTCCTTTAAGTTTCACTGTATTATTAGCCTATTTGTCTTGCTAGAATTGGTAGGTTTCTCCTAAGTTCCATTCACTGTTATTGTTTAGTGTGGGCCATAATGGAGACACTTGGAGTTTTGTCTTCATTTCTTCTAGAGAAAACTCTATAAAGGAACCAAAATTTAGTTACACGATGATTGTTGACATGATCAATCTTCTTGGATGGCCTAGAGGCAATCTAGTGATAGTGTGAGGCACTATCCTTGTTTAGGTTCTTGTGGAATTTCTACCTCTTCTTAGGTTGAGTGCTTTGTAATAGGAGTTTCTAAATGAATGTTGTATGATTAAGCCTCCTTCTCTACATGTCCTTCATGTGGGGCTTGTTCCCCCACTTGGCCTTTCCCATGGCCTCTTGCTCTTTTACTCTTGTGTTGTGAAGGTCCTCCTTCTAGTATTCTCTTTGAGGCCATATGCAATCAATAAGGGGTTGAAATTATTAGGGTGTTCCTATCAATTCTTAATAGTTCTTTACCTTGCTCATACCCTTGGTTAGATCAAGTTCTTATCTTATTATTATTGTAGAGTTAAAAAAAATTTCAAAAAGGAACCCCTTAGGTGTTATATCTTTTAGTTACTTATGATCTTCTATTTTTTTTCCTTGCTTATTATGGTCTAAAATAGTTGATATGGTCTATTAAGGGTATTATATGAATCTTTCTAGCCTTACTTTGATTAATTAACCTTACGATTCTTATTATCTCTTTGTCCTTAAGTTTTATAATATCTTCCAGTGTTAAGACTTTTTGGCTTAAATTTTCAAATTTTTGTTCACTTATATCATGCAATGCATCCCCTACCCCTACCCATGACTAAGTTGAGTGCTCTAGGATTAGCAAAATTTAAAAATTTGGAAAATTGGAACTAAAAGGGTGAAGTTATGACCTTTGGAACCTAGTGTGTAAGAGGGTTGAGGAAAAAACTACAAAAACTTCTCTTGCTACAAATGAGAGAAATGAAAAATTTTACTTACTCCTACACGTATATATACTATTTTGATGTAAGCAACATCATAGGTGCCTACAACATTGTAACTATGATGTCATCATTAAAAAGTTAAAATTTCTAGAATGTCTAGAAAAAATGAGTGAAATGGAATGTCTAGAAGAGTTAAAGATTGTCTAGAGGGTTATGGGCCATGAGTGATGCATAATTTTCAACAATTTGGCATTCAAGGTTCATGAAAAAGGAATCTTGATCAACAAAAGTTTATAGTATGGATAAGAAATGGAGAATGAATTTATAATGTATGGAAAAATTATTAAATGACATGAAAAGTTTATTATATGTTTTGGAAGGCATAAGATGATATGGAATTGCTTGGTACGTATGAAATACAAGAGTTATATAAGCAGGTCCTTCCCAAAGCAAGCTTTAGCTCTTAATGCCCTTGTATAACCACACCTAAAAGTGTCCTTAGGCACTCAAGAAGTTGAATGTAATGCATACTTGTTTAGCAAAACACACATGTTAGTAGCACCAAATTAGGAAAATAATGTTATCTTACCTAAAACCACAAGTTATGACTATTCAAATAGTGAGATGGAACAGACTTGGAACATATTGCAGAAATTAGGATTTGAGGTATCTTACCATAGGCATAATGAATTCTTATGTTTTATTAGTGGCTAAAGTAATCATTAGCCTTTTTGTCCAAGATTCAAACCAAGTCTAGACCACTTTCTAGTGACATCACATTGTTTCATCTCTTGGACTTACAATCATAAGGCTACCACTATTGCAAGGAGTATTGTCACTTAGTGTATTATCCAAGGGAGAAGTTTATTCATTGCACTTTTTATCTTTAGATTTTTGAGAACCTACCTACCTTTAGGTGTGGGTAACATGTCTTTCCAGTGGGACCCCTAAATTTTATTTTTGCACATTTATTTTATTTTTTAGTTGTGTCAACCTTACCAGAGGACTACCTTTAGGCATGGCTAACATGTCTTTCTAGTGACATGGTAAGGTAGCACTTATTGTACTCTTACTCCCATTTTTTGTTAAATCTACAATGATATAATACACCCTAAACAACAAGATAGAACTCATAGAAGTAAGCAAAGAGAATCCACAAATCCCCTTGATATCACACCCTTTGCACATCCTCTTAGTTTCTCACTTTTCTATCTAGGCATAATGATCACAAGTTTTTTTTTGGTTGTATGATGGCAAGAATATTATTATGGCTATGGTAAGAACCTCTTATTAATGAAATGGATGGATGGATGATGTGGGCTCACTATTTAAATAACATTATCTTATAACTTAATAACATAGAGAAATCTTCACCTTATTCGACTACATCTTGCCTTTATTTAATGTATCTTATTAGTGTTCAAAATTATTTACAAAGGATTTTTAATGAAGTATAAAAAAATGAAAAGATAGTAAGAATTATGAAAAAGTATAAAAAATGAAAAATTTTAAAAGAAATGAAAAATGTAAAACAATGTCAAAAAATTTAAGAAATGAAAAGTATTAAGAATAAGAAGAATTGTATCAAAGAATTAGAAAAAGTAAAAAGAATTGTAAAACAAAAAAAATGAAAAAGCACTTAGTAATTCATGAATCAGGATAAGGCATCTCCCCCATGACTAAACTCATGGACAAGTCTTTAGAAAATGCTCCCTATATCCCTGAGATCATACACTCTAGGTGGTTCACTTACCATCTTTATTGACTTACCTTTTTTATTATTATCCCATATAATTTTGAGGGTAGTTGAGTTTCAATCATCTAAATACTTGTTTTCTTTCCCTTTTGGTGTATGATTATGATTTATTAGTTTCATTTTAAGGTTTTTAGTTGGAGTCATTTTCTTAGATTGGGAATTAGTAAGTGGTTCAAATCTTTCCATGCATGTTTTAGATAATTTTTTATTCTTAGTTAGTGACCACAAGGTATCTTTTGTGTTTTTTTTTTGTCTTCTTGTTTTGCTAACTATATTCTTTTTCCATTACTCTCTCCTATATGATTTTCACACAGGTTGTAACTTTGTCATTTATCAACTCCCACATCTCATCTATCCTTACTTCAATGTTAGCAATAGCATTTTTTTATTTTTTTTGGTAAGGTCTATTGTAAAATCAACTCATTAAGAGCTTCCTCTTTTTCTTAATCATACATATGGACTTCTCTTGTTTGAAGAGTTGAGTCCCAGTTATATTCCTTGATACTGTCCCTTTTACATAGCTCTCCTTCTTCTTTTGCCACTTGTTCAACTAGCCTTTGTATTTGATGGTACTTTAATTTAGATAGTCATCCTCAGGCATAGATCCCAAGGTACTCTCTCATTTGATCACAAAACACATCTATGATGTGGAGAAGCTGCTCTTTTCGAGAGAAATCATAACTTGGACATCTATGTAGTAGCGAATACTATCTATCAAAGGTCACATCCAGGGATTCATGTTGTTCTTGATTCTATCCTTGGATTTGTTTTCTCATGTTAGACACTTTGGCATAACTTTGGTATTTTTCATTAAAAACCCTCCAACATCGTGATCTATCAATGGATTGAATTTGGTTCCAATGATCTATACAAACTTTCATCTTCATCAACTAGTTTCCTAGGAAGAGCTTAAGCTTTTGCAACTCGCTCTTAATGTTCTGCAGAGTGCATGCATCATGGAAGGCTTATAAGTGATGTTGTGGATCAGAGTTATAGCCTCCCGCAAATTTAGAGATGTTATTCATATTAAGTCTTTTGATGAGACTTTCCCTTTGAGGCTTGTGGGGTATTCTAACTACCTTCATTATTTGCATCATGCTCCTAATAGTCAATAAGGGTTCATCATCATTAGACATGTCATGGTGATTATTTCTATTTCTATTTGTTTTATTATGATGATCTCATCTATGCTCACTTTGATGATCTTATCTTTTTCTATTTCTATCATTGTCTTGACTTCTTAGTATATCTCTATTTCTATACCTACATTCATTTTCATTAAAACTAGATGTTGAAGAGGAAGAATACTATGGGAAACTGAGAGAATTGCCATGGCTCCTATATTTTCCCCTATGGTCTCTTGATTTATCTCTTCTAGGTTTGGAGGAGGTCCTAGGCCTTAAGATCCTCCTTACTCTAGGACTTACTCCATCTTCTCTAGGATTATCTACACCAGTTGAACATAGTTCTTACATGTAGTAAGGATTGAGATGAGCATATGAAACCTTTGCTTGAGGTTGTTCACTACAATTTTCTTCAGTATATATCCTATCATTTCTCTTACAAGTGTTTTCATCATGTGATACATTCTTGGTCCTATGTGAAGAAGACATGGTTTTATTTGATACATGTGTGACTTAAAATATTAATATTTTCTAAAAGATAAATCATTAATACTTTTACAATAATCATTTATGATATAACTTATCTAAATAACTAACACCATCCCTAGCAACAATGCTAATGATGAGTGGAAGGTACCCCTATGCCCAACTATATGAACCACAAGCGTTCATGCATGATTCGGTCAAATTCTCTAGATGAGACTAGTTGTGGCATTTAGATTGTTAAGCATTGATCACACGACATTGTCTTCCCACTTGGACTAGTGGTAGCTTTGTCAAGTATGGTTTAGTCTAAAGTCAGGCATACGATAATTGATGTTGATAGGCCGTGATTACTCCCAACGATAAACATAATTGAGAATGAAATTTAAACCTAAGTAATGATGATAATCTAAATCTAAACAAGCCTAGAGCAATGAGCATCCAATCTTGGCTTACCGTACATGTCTTGGGCTCATGTAACCATTACTGGGTTACTAAGTGTTATGCTACTAGATGAACCAATCAATAATACTGCTCAAATTACCAAATGATTATACTTAAATGCTTGAAACCAATCATACTCATTCTGCTTTACTAATAAATAAGTAAACTAGAGTACTTGGAAATGTAAATGATTAAACTATGAAAATAGTAAAAAACTATGCTAAGTAAAACAATAAAACTAAGTGGATGTTGTAATGATGAAAAGCAATCTCGATCTTTATTTCTGAACATAAATTGTGTTCAAGTATAGTTCACTTAATAAATATTCTATACAACTACTTAACACCACACTACAGACATTCACTTTCTCACTAAAACTATGAAATGAAACTACAAGAATATACCTAAGATTGGAATGAAACTTCTCCAAATTGTGCACTCAAGTTCTATATTTATAGGCAAGCACGCATCCCGTACGATATTATAACTACAATATCATTGGTGACAAAAAATTAACTTTTTTCACAAATAGATACGTTGAGGCATCTACCTCAACATGGCTACATTGATGTAACAAACTAATGCTTCATTAGGTAGGTACCACCTATGCCCAACCATATGAATTACAAGCATTCACATCCAATTTGGTCAAATTCCATGGATGGAACTTGTGTGGCATCTAGATTGTTAAGCTTTGATTGTAGGACATTGCAAATTTTGTGGCATCTAGATAATTCTCTTGAGGATCCTTCAATGGAGGAATTCAATTCTTTCTATGTTGTGGCAATCATCAACCAAGAAATTATACTCTAAGCTAGAGAAGAACTAAAATTACATAAAGATAGGCTCTATAAAGTAACATATGTTCCTAGAGTACCATAGAGATCCATGCCTATAAATTACAAATGGTATTACCTTAGGGAAAGAACACATATTGGTTGCTATGATGGAGCTATGTGATATGATTATTTAGATAGGTCAATGCCTTGAATGAAAATGGGGTAAGTCACAACTACATGGTTTTGCTCATGGTGAGGGACTTATGGCTAGTTATAGATTTGATCTAAGCTTCTTGTAAACTTGTGAAGTTTTGACTCCTTTGGTGTGTTGGTATTGATAGAAATGTTCTAGCTCAAGTAGAATCTTGGTATGGAGTCTTTGACTTCCTAATTTTGATCATGAATTTCTTTGAGGTCATTTTAGGATAGGAGTTCCTACGTAAGGTAAAGGTTTTTATCACTTCATATTTAGACTTAATCTTCATATTCCTTGAGAACTCTCCATGCTTGATTCAAACTCATGGGGCATAGGTGGGAAAAGATGAGGAGTCCAACCCTCAAATTATCTTACCATTGGTGATGAAACACTTGGCCAAATATCCCATGCATAGATTCCTCTTGGTCATGCAAATAGGAAACCATACAGAGGCTAATGAGCCTCATTCAAACTTTAGTGTATGAATTGTATACGTCTTAGATCACTTTCATGATGTTATGTCGCTAGAGCTACCTAGAAGTTTATTTCCATAAAGGATGATCAACCACGAGATAGAGTTGTTGCCTGGTACAGCCCCTCCTATTCAAAGATCATATCATTTGACAGGGCTAGAGTTGGAATAGCTAAAACAACAACTTGAAAGTTTGATTTCTAGATAATACATCTATCCCTTGAAATATCCTTATGATGCACCAGCATTATTTGTCAACAAGGACATTGAAGATTTACATCTTTGTTGTGACTATAAGATGTTAAAAAAGATCACCATAAAGAATAAGTGTTAAATGTTACTGATTCCTAATTTGTCTAATCAACTAGCTAGGATACATGATTTCAATTGACTAGATGTTCATCAAGGATATTATCAAGTTTTCATTGCAAAGGAAGACAAGAGAAAAACTACTTATGTGACTAGATATGGATCTAATGAATGGACCCTAATGTCCTTTGAGCTTTGTAATGCACCAACCAACTTTTATACATTCATGGATGAAATATTTATGTTATTTCTTGATAAATTTATAGTTTCCTATCTTGATGATATCCTGGTATACAATCAGACCACGGAAGATCATGTCCTCCACCTATGGATGATTCTTGAAAAACTATGAGAAAACCAATTGTATGTAAGAAAAAGAAGTGTGAGTTCAATTGTATGAAGATAAAGTTTCTAGAATAACTCATAGGTCATTGACAAATTAAGCCAAATCCAAAGAAATTTGAGAAGACAATGATAGTGGCCTACTCCTACTAATGTCCATGATATTAGATAATTCATGGGGCTAGCCAACTTCTATCGTAGATTTGTTAAAAATTTCTTAGGTATTATTGTCCCTCTTACAAATTTATAAAAGAAAGAAGTCTCATGGCATTGGGACTTAGATTATCAATAGGCCTTTGAAAAAATCAAAGAAGCCTTAACCTCTCATCTAGTGCTAGTCTTAGCAAAAATTTTAAAACCCTTCAAGGTCCATATAGATGTCAATGAGGATGCGATCAATGGATTGCTGCTACATGAGGACCACCCTATTGGCTATGAAACACAAAAGCTAAATTAAGTAGAGTGGTCTATCCATAAGAAATAAAAATTCACCATCATCCATTGCTTGAGATCATTGAGGCACTATTTGCTAGGAATTTGTATCATTACGAAGATAGATAACTAACTAAGCTAATACCTACCTACTCAATCAAACAAAGTTGCAGCTCAAGCAAGCACAATAGTTAGAACTACTCTTTGAATTTGACTTACAATTAGTCTACCAATCTAAAAATGAGAATATTGTGATAGATGTATTAAGTAATCATTCTTAATCCACCTCCAATCTCTTTTTTATTAGTGAATCATAAATCTCTCATGTTTAGTATGATGAGCAACTATTAGCTAGAATCCAAGATTGGTTGACAAAGGATCCATAAGTCATCAACTTGATGAAGTTGATAGAGGCAAGGTGAGCATCTCATTTTAAGATAAGGTATGGACTCCTCTAGTTCTAGCACAATTGAATTTGTATGTCAGATTGGAACAGAACCCATCGACAAATGATTTAATGAGTTGACATTGCCCCATCAACATAGTGTCAATTTTTACCTATAAATACACTTTCTCCCACTATGTTTAGGTAATAGCTCTTATCATAGAGTAGCAGAGCTCTTGCAGTTTCTTTTCCCCAAAGTTAGAATATTTCTTAAGTGCCCACAATAGGAGTCATTGAGTGTATGGATATTTATTCGAGCATTGTTGTACCTAAGCACAAGAGCATGTGTGGCAATAAAGATGAGCTTTCTGATAAACCTTGTAGCACTTTGGCTAGATTGAATATTTTATTCATGCATTTAATGTTTTATGCAATTTTACTTGATACTTTCAACTAATTAAGTTAATTAAGATAAACTAAGCTAGCTAGGTTAAATAACAATTAAGTAACTACATACATATGACCACTTTGAGCATGTGCATGACGCTTAGTAATCCTAGAGATGCTTAACATTTGGCAACCTAGCAGCATTATGTGTGTTTAGGATGTGTACAGAAATTGGAACTAGATACTTATGTTAAGATTAGTTAAAGATTAATTGATCAATTAGATTAAATTAGTCATTAAATTACTTCATTTCTCTATTTTAAACACCAAGAACATAAGACATAAAATAATAAAAATCATATGCCTCGATTACACTTAACCATACCTTTGCACATCACAAGTGTAATTTGAAAGATAATAAATGACTATTAGGGGAAGTTCACTTCTTAGAGGCTAGTGTACCAAAAGATGAGGAGTCCACGAAATCCAACTAGATCATGCATGAATGCTTAGTGATTCATATGGTTGAGCATAGGGGTTTTCACTGCTCATCATTAGCACCATTGTTATGGACCCTTTTTATTTGAAACATGCACTATCTAAGTTTAGTAAACATCATTAACATCATTGGATAAACCCTAAGGTCAAAATCATTCTCATAATAAATATAATCACATAAGCACACTAATATCTTATCTGTATTACAAAATGTCTTCTTCTCATAGGAATGATGATACTAAAATACCAGTGTCTTAAGAATGCAAGGCGATGTATACTCATCCAAATGAGTATGTGCCTAACTTCATCTTCATCCTACATCAGGATGAAAAACTACGATGGCAAGATATGGAAAGCAACATTGTAATTCCTCCCAATCAATCTATGCTTGGGATGTTGCTCCAAACTCTTAGGAGGTTGGGCATCTAGGATCTTCAAGATGAGTACATTGTGCATGATTATGACTACCAAGAGTACCATTCCACTAAAACAAAACATAGGAGAGATCAACACCAAGAGAAGCATCATGAGATTATGAAGGGGAAATGATTCACCAATCCATTATTCTTGGTTAACCAAAACAACAATGAGGATCCTCCCTCTAGGGATTGTTAACATGAAGATTGTCCACCCCTTATTATTGGTGATGGGGATGTGACCCTGAATCTACAGTCCACTATCAATAATCTAGATTTAGGTAAAAATAGAAGTTAAGGCAGGGGCTCAGACAAGTGTTAAGATGAAAAGAAAACTAATGAACATGGCTGTGACAACTTTAGAGGAGTTGGTAAACGTCATGGTAGTGGTATTTCTTCTCACTCTTTACACTATTCATTTGCATCTTTTTCTTTCTCTTCTAATTTTAATAAACAACATAGAAAGAACAATTGTGATGAAGGCAAACAACGGGACAACAATGATGATCACTAGGCTCACCATGAATGAAGGAGCAGTAGAGAACATCATTAGCATCATCAAAATAATGATGATGATGAGCCTTTACTAGCAACTCAAAGTATGCTAAATATTGTAGAGGCCATAAAAATTTCAACCATGCATGTGAAAGATAGTCAGATCAGATGACTTGATATGAAAAATAATCCCAGAGTTGAGGGGGGATATAACTCTAATCCACAAACACATCTTCAAGCTTTTCACAATGCTTGTGCCTTACAAAATATTAAAAATTATTAGTAGAGATTAAAGCTATTTCCTAGGATACTAATCAAGGAAGCAAATAGACAGTACTAATCCTTAGATTTGGAATTCATCCGCATGTGGAGTAAAATGTTAGAGTTATTCAATGATAAGTATCATAGATACTCCAAAGTGTCTAATCTAAGAAGGAAGATCCAAGGATGGACGCAATAAAACCATGAGCACTTGGACGCTGCCATGGGTAGATACTATTCTCTCATACACCAATGTCCTAGCCATGATTATTCTCAATAGGAACATCTTCACCATATCATAAATGGGCTTAGTTCGAAAACAAGAAGAACTCTTGGGGTATATGCCCAAGGGAGAATATTAGAACTTAGAGCCCATCAAATTAAAAGGCTAATTAAGTAGGTATCAAAATAAGAAGGAGAGTTGATGAAATGGAAAAGTGCTAAACTATATCATACGGATCCTTTCTTCAGAAACAAGGAAGTCTAATTTTGCGACAATGAGTAGTCATTAGTTGATGAGGTGGTAAATAGAAATTCTTTGCTAATCCAAAAATATATGTCTAAAATTTCTATCAAGGTAGATAAAATGTGGGATCTATTAGATGAAAAATTCCAAACTGCTCTAAAAATCGTTGAAGAATCAATGGAGTAGAGTATTGATTATGATCATAGGAGGTGAAAAAAAGCTGAATGTGCCTACCAAAGAGGTAAGGGTAAAGCTATTACAATAGAATAAGTTATGGAGATAGAGTCAGATGATGATGGTGGATGTGAAATTTGTCAATATGAGCATCCTAAAGGATGTTTCCCTATTGTGTCACACTTGTAGAAATCTGGGATGTATGCACTGAATTCTAAACTAGCAAAAATGTAAGCACCCAAAAAATTGCATTATCCTCAACGTAACCCAACATAGTTCCACCAACAACGACAAGCTTATTATCCAAGTGGAGCTCCACCACAATTGTATAAGCAATATTAGTAGTGGCAACATCCAAAGTTGTGGGGGATGCCATCACCAAGGCAAAAGTACCCTTACAGACAACCAGATCCATATGGGTACTATGTTCAACAACTAATGTCCCTATGTAACTCTTCTAGTCACACTTCTTTTGAGCACTACTACTACCCTCCAAATTATCGTAGAACTCATTCCCCATCTACTAGATGGAAAAGCCCATATCCATATCATGCTTCTTATCCTATAGCACATGCTCCTCCACCCTTACACCAATTACCTTCAGCTCCATCTATGCAAGGTGAAATTCCACTATAGCCACAATAACGTAATGCTACTAGAGCTGTTTAACTTATAGTTAGCTTTCCAACTGAGTGGTTTGAAACCCAGATCCTAAAAATAACCATTCTTTGAATCCAACAATCCTTCTAATTCCTCACAAACTGATGCAACTAGTCACCCTATCTCTCCATTATCCTCTACATCAAATTCTTTTGAATGTCCTTCAAACCAAACACCTCCTAAGATCCATATTGTCATGTTAACTGATGATGTATCTAATTGGATCAATGTTTGCAACCTTCCCAAGAAAAAATTTGATCTTAAAAGCCCTCTCATCTACTTGTAGATTGTTGAACATGAGCCATGTAAGGCTCTTCTTGATTCAGGTTTCGATGTCAATCTAATTTTCTATGACATGTACAAAGCATGGAACCTGCCACCTCTCAAGAAGAGCAATATCCATCTGGAACTGGCAGACTAATCAATCATTGTTCTTTTGGGACTTATGGAGGACATTGTGACCACTATTTATGAGTTATTTTCTAGTGATCAAGGTTAAAAACTGCAAGGGAGACTTCCCAATCATTATGGAAAAGGCATGGTTAAGCACTATTGATGCACGAATGGGCATTAGAGAACTCTTCTTAAAAATTTCCAAGAAAAATGAGTTTAAAAAGACCAAGAAGAAGAGAGTTCCATGCATTGCATACAACCATAATAGGTGCAACTATGTGCATCTATTCTATCAAGAGCACATCCATCAAAGCACGCAACCAATGTGCAAATGAATCTAATGTTCAAAGAAGCCTGTACATAGCAACCATAAAATAGGAGGACACCAAATGATTAATAGTTGAGCTTGGAAGCAACACACTTTGCATGGAACTTATTGAGAGCCTAACATATGCCTATGTTGAATGCATGGATAAACATAAGCAAGTCCATCACCAACTCTTTGATAATGCAAATGATGATACCTATTGGGAAGAGCTAGAAATCGCTAAAAATTTTAGACAAGAACCCTTAGAGTTGAAAACTCTACCTATTGGCATTGAAAAATAGCAAGCCAGTAATAATTAATGCTAATCTTGCTCCTAAGAAAAATAGATGCTATTGAGGATTGTCAATAAATGTACAACATCCTTTCCTTGGTCATATCCTCAACTCATAGGGATCGATCCTAAGATATGCCAATATCATATTTACACTAATGTGACCATGAAGCCAAAAAGACAACCACAGTAGCAATTGAACCCCAAATTAAAGTAGATCATCAAAGAGAAAATCAAACAACTCCTCAAGGTAGGGTTTATCTATTCCATTGAAGATAGTGAGTTGGTTAGCCCACTCATGATTGTGCTAAAGAAAGGTGGCAAGTGGTAGGTTTGCATCAACTTCCAGCTATTAAATATTGCAACATTCAAAGATCACTTTCCATTTCAATTTTTGGATCAAGTATTAGACACTATATCTGGGCATTGCTATCAAAATTTTGTAGATGATTATAGTGATTATAACTAAATCTAGATTATGCCACAAGATCAGGCCAAAACTACATTCACAAGTCCCTAGGGAACTTTTCAATATTAGAAGATGCCTTTTGGTCTATGAAATGCTCTAGCAACATTCCAATGCTTGGTTCTAAGCATTTTCCAATAATAGATTGGTAGCGAGGTGGAAGTCTTCATGGATGACTTTTCCACCTATGGTGCCACATTTGAGCAAGCCTTGAACCACCTTAAGTAAGTGCTTAAAAAGTGTGTGGAGATAAATCTTTGACTCAATTAGTAGAAGAGCCATCCAATGATCCAGGAAGGCATTGTATTAGGACACAAAATTTCTTAGGTAGGGATTGAGGTAGACCCTGAAAAGATAAAGATCATCCAAGGAATAACTCATAAACTAGAAGTCATCAAAGATGTTTGATCGTTCCTTGGATAGATTGGCTTCTACCAATCATTTATAGAAAATTTATCTAAGATGGCAAAACCCTTGGTCGAGCTAACCAAGAAAGATGCTCCATTCATTAGGACCAAGAAATGCAAAAATGCATTCTAGAGCCTCAAGTAGAAACTTGTAGAAAATCCTATTCTATAAACACTTGATTGATCTAGACCATTTCATATAATGACAAATGCATCTACCTATGCCTTGGGAGCTATGCTTACATAATTAGATGACCAAAAACATCCATATTATATCCACTATGCAAGCCAAAGCATTGTGTATGCATAGCTAAATTACACCATAATGGAAAAACAATTAATGGTAGTGGTGTATGCTTTGGAAAAGTTTAGGTACTATGTTCTTGGATACAAAGTGTTCATGCATAATAATCACAGTGCCACTTGCTTCCCCATGAACAAGCCAACAGTGAGCCTTTGTATTTTACAATGGCTAGTGATCTTATAGGAGTTCAATCTTACAATGATAGATTGAAAAGGAACTAAGAATGTGATCGCTCTGTACTTGTCTCAGTTATGATGGGATCATAAAGAGGAGGAGAGCCCACTCTCTAACCAATTTTCTAATGCACTCCTTTTTACAAGCTCAATAAATGAATAAGTGCCTAATGAACCAAAATGATATGATGTCATTTTCACTTGTCTTCTCTCTTAAGAGATTCCATAAGGCATGGACTATAAGAAGAAATAATAGTTTCTTCATCAAGCCAAATGCTTCATGGAAATCAATGGACACCTCTACAAGGTATGCATTGATGGCTTGGTTCGTTGATCTATACCTAATGCTAATTAACTATGTGTTCTTCAAGATGCTTATGAGGGTCCTTGTGGGGGCCACTATGCTATGAGATGCATGGCCATTAAGATCCTGATGGTAGGGTATTACTGGCCAATCATCTTAATGGATGCCCATCAATTTATCCACTTTTGTGAACATTGTCAACGAGATGGTGGGATGACCACTTGAATTGAGGCACCTCAATAGTGGATTCAAATACTAAAACCCTTTAATAGCTAGGGCATCGACTTCATGGCTTCCATGACACCTATGTCAAATGAAAAGGCATATATAATCATCATCATTGATTGCTACAAAAAATGGGTAAAAACAACAACCAACATCGATTGTGCATCATCCACTACTGTGTGATTTGTACAAAAAAATGTTGTGAATAGGTTTGCAGTGCCACATGCACTGACAAAAAAATCCATTTTACAGGTACTACATTTTGCAAGCTTATGCAACACTTAGGGGTTGAACATAAACTAACAACACCCTACCACCTCCAAGCTAATGGTCAAGCAGAAGTTACCAAAAGGGAGATCACAAAGATCCTAACGAGAACTATTAGCAAATATAGGAGAGACTAGAGCACAAAACTTAATGATGCCTTTTAAACATACCACTCAACATGGAACTTTCCTATAGGCTACTCTCCCTATGAGCTGGTGTACAGAAAACTACCAACACTTCCTACTCAATTTGAACTTTGTACATTTTCAATAACCTATGACTTGGAACTTGACCTAAGCCTAGCACAAAAAGAAAGACGGATCAACCTAAATGTCCTAGACAAAAATTTATTGATGGGCCTATCTCGAAATGAAGTGAACAAGGCATTCAACAAAAAGTGACATGACCTTAGAACAAGAAAAGTACAATTTCAACTAGTAGATAAGGTTATCTACTAGGACCCCACACATGTACCTCAACAAACTAAGTTTCAAATGTTGTCAGAGGGGCCTTATATTATCTACAAAACTTTTTATTTTGGGGACATGTTGATCTACAAACCTAAGATCCCAAAAAAAAATCAATTGGTTAACACAGAACAAATAAAATCTTTCCATGAACCTATGCAAGCCAATGGAAGCAACACCTCATCAGATGGACAACCACACTCAATTCTTTAGATCTTGTCTTTCCAATTTAGTTATGGAAGAGATAGCCCTCCATACTAACCATTATAAATGGCTTCTTAGTTTTTCATCTTTTTGTTTTACACTTTCTTTTTTTTTTTTGCACTTTGTTATTTTTACAACTTTTTGTTTTACACCTTCTTTACCTTACACCTTTTTGTTTTTACTTTATTAGTTTTTCCAATTTTTTTTTACAACATCATTAGTACATTTTATCTTTTTTCAAATATTTTTCAATTTTTTATATATTTTCCTTTATTTTGGTGTGATTTTTCATTATTTTTTGCTAATAAAGTGCCATATTGCCAACAAAACATGGTGATGCTATTGCTAGTTACTAATGGTGGTTTGCACTTAATGTTTTTTTTTTCTAATGTCTAGTTTCTATTTTAAAATTTTGGTGGCCAATAACTAAGATGTTGTTTCCTTTTCATGGAATAAGCAGTGAGTCTACGTCATCCACCCAACCATAAACTCTATGGTTTTTCTAGTTTTGGGAATATAAGGTCCATTTTCATTAATAATAAAACTTTAACAAACTAGTGACCTTGGTAGTTTCCAAGCTTGAGAAAGATTCAAAAGTTTGAAAAGGGTGTGACTTCAAGGGGATTCTCTACTCTTTGTGCCTATCTACTTGCTTGAGTGCATGTGTGTTTTGGTGGACTTCTTACCATTTCATGTTGACCAATAATAGGAAGTTGAATAAGTCTTTGCATGGTGTGGTTCCCATCACAAAAAGAAAAAAATAAGACATGATGGGAATTCAAAGCATACCCCTTAGACAAAATAAATGGGCTACAAGCACTGTTTATGGGACTATAAAGACATGCATCCATGCCTGAAGGTCCCCTCTAACTAAGGCCCTTTCTCACTCTCTAATTCTCTTTTCTTCTTTAATAAGGTGTGGTGGTTATCCATAGAAGCATTCTTATGTCTTGAGGGGATGGACCAATCCTAGAGTGGCAATGTGAAGTCACTAAAAGTGGTTAGTTTTGGTCTGGACTAAGGTTGGACTTTATTAGATCATTTAACCACCAATTTCACAAGGGACTTCATGTGACCATGATTGAAACTTCCATTCCATTCTTCATTTCATCCATCAAAGCTTTGCATAACTCACCTCACTACCAATTATCCATGTTTTTGTCTAATGTATTAGTTTGACATGTTAAATTTCTTGAATAGATTCTTCTACTTTGATCTTTAACTTTTCATAACCATGAATCAACGATGGGGCTCATGAACAATTTTGTTGAGGTTATACAAGGAAAAATGGCACATGTCACTATGGGGAGGACTTGCTTGCATATCTTGTGATTTGGTTAGTTAAGTTCCTTACTCTTAAAAATTGTCGCAATCATCATGTGCCCCATTGTGCATCCAACCATGTGCTCCTTAAGGCATTCTTATTCATGAAATCTCGTTCTCCATTTATCTCTTAAATTTCTAATCTTTAACACCCTCTTCTAATGTTTTCATCATGTTCTTGGCTTTCTGGGCTTTCATTTAACCCTAATTTTATTCAAAAACTCCTTATATTTCTCAAATTTTGACAAAGTCAATGGTGGTTAATAGCCATGTTGACTAGGCCTAGTCAATGCAACTGACTGTGTCAACTCAACCTCATTGACTAGGCCCCATCAATGTAGCCCAAAAATTCTATAAATACCATCCAACACTTTGAAAATTATTGTCATTTGCTTCAAAACAAAAGGGGATTTTTTGTAATTTTTTAGAGCCCAAAACCTTCCATAGCCCATAACTCTCACATCGATTGTCCAAATCACTCCATTCTTTGATCATGTAGCTACCGAAGGTAAGCTCTTAGTCATGGGGGCCGGAAATTTTTCAAAATTTTTCTAACTCCTGCAAATGGTTAATGAATAAAATAATATTAAATGATAAGAGTTTAACCTTTTCAACAAACTCTAGTAAACCTAAATTAATTATTAATATTAAAATAATAATTAAAATGATCAAATCAACCATGGTCACAACTTAGCCAAGTGTAACTACCCCAAGAGATAAGGTGTCCCCAATGCTTTAAAAGTTACACATTAAGTGCTAATCTTTGGTCATGTTGTGATTACAGATGGCACCTAGACCAAAACACTCGTAGGAAGGAGGACCATCATAGTTGAGGGAAAAATGACCTAGAACAAAAAGGGCACAGTAAGAATAAGCTTAGGAGTAGGCAGCAAAAACTCATACAATGGGACTTCTTTGGGAGAAGCCTAAAGTGGAATCTATTCAATAGATTCCAAAAGAAGGGGGTGCCACAAAACAATCCCAAAGGGAAGAGGCATCAAAGCCAATACAAAAACTTGTGGTCACACTGACACAAGCTTTCTTGGACATGATTAAGCCTTGCAATGTTCAATGCTTAGTTCTTTAAGAACTAAACTTTGGACCATTTTTGGAAAATGCTCCACCAATAGCCAACACACAATTGCAAGGCTCTCCCATGTAGCCAATCATCACTACCAGTGGGGAGTGGTACATAGGAGAGACATATCTCTTCTAGAATAGCAAAAAGATAGGAGCCATTATGAGAATCATGAACATTCACATGTATTATTCTGTAGAAGTAATTGTGCAAACTCTTGGCCTACCTAATTTTACCACTCATTTCACAGAAATATCAACACAAGTAGACCCTAAGGAAAAAAGGGAGTGGACTTAGTGGTGTTATGGGGTTGACCATAAGGAGTTTGGTGGTTTCACACTGACAGAGCAAATATACTTCAAGATAGTAGCCTATCACCTCAATTTGACAGTGAGGCCCAACAAGGTAACAACCTTCTTTGCCCATGCCTATGTTGCCTTAAGTGGGAAATTCCCTGTTAACCTTCACCAACTAATTTATCTAGAGATAAAGAAGCATTTTAAGGAGAATGAATGTGGAAGGAAAATCCTTCCATTTCCATGCTTGATTAAAAAAACTCTACAAGATAGTAGGGATAGTCTACTACACCAATGACACACATAGACATACTTAGATCACTTCTTGGTTTGAGATGATGAAGGATAAGACCCCTACTGTATCAAAAAAAAAGAGAAGCAGCCACCTCCAGAGACCCATGCAACCATTGAGCACTTGCACAAAATCTAAGAATAGATCCTGCATGAGTGAGAGCTACGAGCAGGGACTAGTGGTGGGGACCCATCTATGTACCAACTTGTAATGAGCAATCTCAATGAAATGGCTTGAATGATAAGCAAGATGGAGGATGGTGGGCCAATATTCTCAATCCAAAGAATGCAACTACCTATGAGGTCAAATCCTTGTGGCCAATAGGTGATGGTGTCTCTCTCATAACAACAACAATTCCTAGACATCTTTGGAAATGCTTCTAAATTTTTGATATACTTAGAGAAGGGTGAAGGGGCAACTATCTTGGTGATGTAGCACCAAGCGCAAGAGACAGTAGAAAAAGTGGTGGTTCACAGAATCGTTGAAGCTTTGAACAGACCTGTAGCCTCTGTACCAAATTTTTCTGCAATCAAAGATGTACAAACATCTGTAGCGATTGTTAGCAAAAAATTGAATGCAACCTAGCATGAAGAATTGCTAGACTGACTGGTGGGAATTGGGCAACTGATGTGAGATATCTTTGATTTTCCAGGTAACATCATAGCAACCCAATCGAAGCTGCTTGAAGCAAAGGGCAAGTGCATAATTCTAGAAGGATAACTTGAAATGACTCAAGCACAAAACCAACATTTGGTTGCAGAGGTTGTTGAACTAAGTGTCTATTTTGTTAACTCCACACTTCTCAACCCTGCATTAACAAGAGATGAATCTTTCAACTCAAACAAGTAGATGTAGGGATGGTGATGGTTATCTTTGACTAGTCCATGGCCAAGGCCAAAACATATTTAGTTTAAAAGGACTTTGTCTAGATGCACCAAGAAAATGAGGTACTATCTCCAAAAAATCATCACCTCTGAAATGTTAATCCAAAAAAACAACAATTGTAAGAATTTATCTATCAATAGTAGGGATAGCTAGCCAGGGTCAACATTAAGCTTAGGATATTGGCAACAAAGAATAGAAATCTCTCCATGAAGGAAGTTCATGCCTTATGCTAGAAATATGCAATTGAAATTGCCACATGGAAGAATGAGGATCTTAAATTTAAGAGAGTCAAAGATCATTACAAAGATTAGGTCAGCCTATAGAAAGAAGTTAAAGAGAAACATATCCAAATGGCTAAGGTAAAAGTCAATGAGGCCCTCCAGCAACTCTACAAACGAAGAGAAGTATGGTAACCTATCATTGATGGGATAAATGCCTACAACAAAGCAAAGATCCACATGAAGGAGTTGTAGATAAAAGAGATGACTGAATATATGGAGCTCACCAATCTCCAATACACAAACCTAGCTATGCTAACTACTAGGTGACGTTGGTTAGAATGGGAAAAATAGGTGACCAACTAGTACTTTTTGTATGAGGCAAAGTTTAAGCACGACAAGGAAACCAAGCAAAAGCTTGAGACTATAAACACTAAACTTCAAGTTCTCATAGCAAGATCTACAAATCAATGATCAACTATTGAGAACCTAGCTAAAAGAATGAATGACTACCAGGAATTATAGGGTGCAATCAAGTTAGGGCATTTGACATTGAGCACAAACAATTTTCTGCCTAGTTTGTCAATGTTAAGGAGTTGTTCTTGATAATGCCTTGTCCTTGGGATGTGCCCATTCTAGCCCACATTGGCAAAGCTATGTGGACTATGCATGATCTTAGGAATAAGGAGGAGAACATGAAGGCATTTTTGGATGCATTCATCTTCCACCAAAAGTTGCAACCGTAGTAGGACATCCATAATAACATCAACCACTAAGTGCACCTAAAGCAAGAGAAGATCCCTTAGAACCTTAGGAGCCTTCACTGCCTAGGATCATTTAAACTTCTCCATCATCTTCACACCATTAGAGGAGAATGTGTTTATTAAATCTTTTCCTAGTATTTTATTTTGTAATGATTGTATATCCATGCACTTGAGCACTTAGTGTTTGATTGTGTTTATTTATGTTTTCATATGTTTATCGTCAGTCAATAATTTCATACCTTCCCACATTTGTAAAGAACTCAAGGACAAGTTTTCATTCAGTCATCAGGGTATGATGAATCATGGATTAGCCGCATTGATTCAACCTCATCAATCAAGCCCTGTTGATGCATGATTTAATGTGTCGACATGGCCTCGTTGATGTAGTGTCAATTTTTGTCTACAAATACATGCTCTCCCACTATGTTTAGGCAATAGGTCTTGTCATAGAGTAGTAGAGCTCTTACAATTTCTTTTCCCTAAAGATAGAATATTTCCCAAGTGCCTACAACAAGAGTCATTGAGTGTATAGATCTTTATTTAAGCACTATTGTACCTAAGCATGACAATGTGTGTCATAATAAAGATGAGCTTTTTGATAAACCTTGTAGCACTTTTTCTAGATTGAATGTTTTATTCATGCATTTAATGTTTTATGAAATTTTACTTAATGCTTTAAAGTAATTAAGTTAATTAAGTTAAACTAAGCTAGCTAGGTTAAATAGTAGTTAAGTAAGTACATAAGTATGACCACTTCGAGCATGCACATGATGCTTGATAATCCCAAAGATGCTTAACATTTGATAACCCAACATGTGTTTAGGATGTATATGAAAAGTGGGACCAGATACTTATGTTAGGAATAGTTAGAGATTAATTAATCAATTAGATTAACTTACCATTAAATTATTTCATTTATCTATTTTAAGCACCAGGAACATAAGACATAAAATAATAAAAAATCATATGCCTTAATTACACTTAACCAGACCCTTCCACATCACAAGTGTAATTGGGAATAGAACAAATGATTGTTAGGAAAAGTTCACTTCTTAGAGGCTAGTGCATTGGAAGACAAGGAGTTCATGGAATTCCACTAGATCATGCATACATGCTTAGTGATTCATATGGTGGAGCATAGGGGTATTCACTGCTCATCAGCCATGGACTTTATTATAGGCCTACCAAATTTGTAATGCCTAAGTAGCATTATACTAGGTGGATAAATTTTCTACGTTTACCATATGCATCTTCTATCTAGCCTAATGTTTAGTAGAGGACATGGCAACATATTTCTTTGATAGTGTGATCAAATATTTTAGGCTACAAATGAGCATAGTATTAGATCAGGATTGCAAGTTTACAAGTACCTTTTGGTAGTCCTCATTTGGTATGATGGGAACCACCCTCAAGCTATCTACTAGTTTCCACCCATAAACAGATGCAAAATGAAGCATGTGAATCATGTACTCAAGAAGTGCCTTTGGCATTATGTCCATAGTGATCAAAATAATTTGCCTATTTTGTTGGAAATCTCTTAACTAAGCTATAATATCTAGAAGTCCTTAGCTATAAAGTTTTCTCTAGTAGAATTGCTAATGGGAATATGGCTAATTATCCTACATATGGTTTCTCCCAACTTGTAGGTTTGACACCATTTAGCTGATGAGTTTTTAAAAGTATGATCTAAAAATGTTGAAACTGCAAAGGATTGTCTAGAGAGGGTTGTGCAACATATGAAAAAGTATGCATACCATAAGTTTCAGTCCCATGAATTTAATGTTGAAGATTGGGTCCTTCTAAAATTAGATCCTCACCAATTTAAACCAAAATAGGAAACTACATCTAAATTAATATGATAGCATGATGGTACCTTCCAAATTATCGATAAGATTAATCCTATCACTTACAAGCTTTAGCTACCAATCCATATGAACGAAGTCCATTCTATTTTCCATGTCAACATGCTAAAGTTATTGCCCAATGGGCTTCGTTATCTTCAAAGAAGTCTCTTAATCTGAAAGTAGCCTTGTATTGAATCAATATAAGACAAGAAATTTGACTGCTTAAAAACTTTAAGATCACTAGGCAAGGTCTTGAGATGAAAGTGGAATTCCTTGTCCACTAGAGATACCATTCAAACTCATATGAAAATTGGAAGTTGCTAGAATGTTTGAGGCCCTAGGAACACTTGATTATGGACTTCTATCTAGAGCAAGTAATCGATCTTCCATCATGGTTGTTCCAATGATGGGTAGGGGGTCCCCATATATAGTGAAAAAAAAAACTTATAGAAAATGAGAACCGACTAGGCCAGAAGAGGCATGGCATATTGTGACTTCTAGGATCTAGTGGATGTATTCTTGTGAAGGCTCATCTTAAGTTAGGGGATGCCTAAAGTCTTTTAAAGGACTCTATAGGTGATGGGGCTCAAGTTTCATATAGGTATGAAACTATCATGATCTTGAGACCCTTAGGCCTTAAGAGAAAATAATTTAAGAAATGCCTTGAATTCATTGCTCCCTTTTGGTCAACATGTCCTATCATGTCACTACAAAAAACTACTTATAAATCCTTCTATAAGTTCTGCATCTTAGGCAATATATGAAAGGGTGGACATACCAAGTCTTGAGTGATACCATTCTTGGTTTGCGTGTCATATGCTATGAGGAATCTAAATCTTGGAAAGATGGTCAAGTTTAATAATGAGCTTTAAGTTCATTGACCCTAGCAGTTGGATGTTTCAAATCCTAAGGTCCTTCAAATCTGATTTTATGTAACATGACTTACTTCCCTAGAATTGATAGAATTCTCCTTTAGTTATAGTGTATTAGCCTCGTGGGTTAACAAGCTATGCTCTAAGATCATCACTTATTTTAAGAGGGGGAGGATTATAAAAGAGGAAGCATGATTTATGGTGGCCTACTACCTCCACCATGGATTGGGTAGTGTGAGGGCATAAAGAGTCCTATACTCCTTTTTTCTTCAAAACCATACTAACATGGTAGTTTTATGCATTAGTAAGAAGGAGCTACAACCTTCCTTAGTACCCTACTCAATAGGACTTTGTCTAGGAGGGTTGTGTACTTCAACTCTACATTGGGGTTTAAGTTGGATATGTCATGGCACATGCTATGCAACATTGCAGGAACTCATAAGAGAGAAACACTAATTACTAGCTTGTGATGATGAATCTAGAGGGTTTAGTTGGTAGTCCCCATGGTGTTCACATTAGTGGAGCAAGGAAGAGATATTTAGCTTATATCATTAGAAATGCATATTTGAGTTTTATATACACTGCTTAGATCACATGCTAACACTAACAAGTTATTTGTTAGTATGTGTTTTAGGTTTTTTGTTTGCTAAGACATAATCCTCTTAAGTTTTGTCCTAAATCTGAACCTACTTGAGGAAGTCTCAGGGTGTTGGACAACGTGTTAGGGACAACATTGTTACATAGGCCTTTTTTTTGTTGATTTGAAGTTTCTCCTTTTTGTAGTACTCCTTTACTTTTGTACTCTAGTTTCTTATTTTTAAATAAATAATTTTTGGGTTCAACATCCTATTCTTATCATTAACATCAACTAATGAGTCCTGTTTAGTTGGCTGCATTGACGAGGCCTCATTGATGAGGCCTAATTGATGCATCTTACCATGCATCGATGAGGCCCTATCGATATAGTGTTGGTTTTCAGCTATAAATATGCACTTGCAGTTGCATTTATGACAATTAGAGATTGTAGTTATAATGAAGCTCTTAGAAGTTTTCCATTTGGAAGTTGAAATTTTTCCTTGAGTGCCCGTAGCAGAAGTCATTGAGTGTACAGATCTTTATTTGAGCATTGTTGTACTTGAGCATGACAGTGTGTGCAGTAATAAAGACCAGCATTCTAATAAACCTTGTAGCACTTTGAATAGATTAGTTATTTCATTTATACATTTAATGCTTTCAATTATTTATTAAATATTTTTCAATTATTACGTTAATGAAGTAATTAAGCTAGATAGACTAACCAGATAAGTACAACTGCCTTGAGTGTAACACGTATTCGCCTAGTAATCCTAGTAGTGATATTGCTTGGTATGCCCAGTAGTGTAGTGCTTGGTCACCCAGCAGTGGATACATGGGTTTAGAACATGTATAGAAAGTGGGATTGGATGTTTATGTTAGTAATAGTTAAATGCTAGTTAATTAGTTAATTTTTTTTTCATTAATTAAATTCCTTTTATCCACATTTTGAGCACCAAACTATAAAACATAAAATGATAAAAATCAGATGCCTCAGTTACACTTAACCATACCAACGTACATCACAAGTGTAATTGGGAAGACAACAATTGACCTTAAGGTAGGATTCACTTCCTAAAGGACTAGTGCACCAAAAATGATAAAGTTCATGGAAGTCAATTGGATCACACATGAATGCTTCATGATTCGTATGGTTGGGTGTAGGAGTACCTCACCACTCATCATTAGCACCATTGCTGAGGACTTTGTTTGTGGAATGTGTGTTATTTAGGTTTAAGTGAATACCATTAATATCATTGTACAAACCTTAAGGTCAATACCACTCCCACTATACATAAAATTATAAAAGCACACTGACATTTTATTTTACATTGTAAAATGTCTTCTTCTCACAAATGAAAAGATACCAAACCACCAGTTCCACAAGAGTGTAAAGTGGTCTACACTCATCCAGATGAGTTTGTGCTAAACTTCACCTTCATCCTACATCAGGATGAACAACTAATATGGTTGTGATATGTAGGGCAATATCGTCTTGCCCCCTGATAGATCTGTGCCTAGGATTCTATTCAAAACCCTTAAGAATTTGGGCATAGTAGATCTTCACAAAGAATATGTTGTGGATGGATATGATACTCAAAACTACTATCCAACTGAAACACAACACAAATGAGATCGACATCGAGAGAAGCTCCACGATGCTACAAAGGGAAAAAATTTCACTAACCCCTTGTTCTTACTAGATCAAAATGACAATGAGGATCCTCCCTTGGAAGTTTCTTACCATGATGATTCTCCATCCCTTGTTACTGATGGCAAGGGTGTAAACCTAACTCTACAATCCACTATTCATAAATTGGGTTTAGGAAAAAGTGACAGCCAAGGTTGAGACTCAAGCAAGCATCACATTGATAAGAGATCTAAGGACAATAATCATAACAAGCATAAGAGTGATGGCAGCTACCACAATGGTGGTGGTGGTCCACCTTCTTCTTCATCCTCTTCATCCAATTTCAAATATTCCTCTTCATTTGATGGTTCTCATGGAAGCCATCATCAAAACAACCATGATGAAGGTGATCACTAAGATAATAATAATCGTGAAGACCATCAAAACTAAAGGGGTGGCTAAAACCATCATTGATGTAATGAGGATGATGAACCTCTATTGACGATTTGAAGTATGCTCAACATTACAAAGGTAGTTAAAATCCCAACCAAGCATATTAAGTGCTTAGACATGAACAATATCCCAAGATTTGAGGGGGAATATAACTCCAATTCATAGACACATCTACAAGCTTTTCAAGATGCCTCTGCCCTATAGAACATAGAAAATGAGTGGTAGAAACTCAAGCTTTTCCCAAGGACATTCATCAAAGAAGCTGAAAGTTCGTACCAATCCTTAGAGCCAGAATCTATCCACAGATGGAGTACCATGTTTGAACTATTCAATAATAAATATTAGACATACTCCAAAGTGTCTAATCTGAGAAGGAAAATCCAAGGTTGGAAACAAGGAATACACAAACCCTTGGATGCCACCATGGGCCGATATTATACACTTTTACATCAATGTCCTAGCCATGGTTATTCTCAAAGGGAACAACTTCACCACATCATAGATGGTCTCAAAGCAAAAACATGAAGAACCCTTGGGTGTATGCCCAAGGAAGATTGTCTAGATTGAGAGCTCATTAGATTCAAAGGCTAATTGAGTAGGTAGCAAAAGAAGAAGGTGAGCTACGAAAAAGAGAAAGTGCTAAAGAGTATAACAGGGATCCTTCCATTAGAAAACAAAAGGTCCAATTTTGTGATAATGAGTCACTGCTCAATGAAGTGGTAAATAGAAAGACCTTGCCCATCCATAAATGTTTTTTTAACATCTCAGCCAAGGTTGACAAGCTATGGGACTCTTTAGATGAAACGTTTCAAACCACTTTGAAGATTGTTGAAGAATTCAAAGAGCAAAGTAGTGACCATAATTGCAGGAGGCAAAAAGAAGCTAAACATGCCTACCAAAGAGGTAAGGGCAAAGTGGTTGTAGTTGAGGAATTCATGGAGTCTAACTTTGATGATGAAATAGAATGTGACATCTGTCAATACGGACATCCAAAGGGATGTTTCCCTATGATGTCACACTTACAAGAGTCTAGAATGTATGCACTGAATCCTTGCCTAGCATGTAGGTAAACTCAAGATAATTGCCTTATCCTGAAGGAAATCCAAGGTAGTTCCACCAATAACAACAAGCTTACTACCCAAGTGGAACTCCTCCACAACCTTATGAATAATACCAACAATTGTACCAACCACAATCGTGGGGAATACCACCACCAAGGTAGTAGTACCCTTATAGGCAACCAAATCCATATGGGTACTATGTTTAGTAGCCCATCTCTCCTAGAAGTTCTGGAAGTCATACATAATTTTAACATTACTATTACCCTTCAAAGTACCACCAAACACATTCACCATCTACTCAAGGGAAAAATCCATATTCATATCCATATCATCCTTTGATCCCTTTGCACATACACCCCCACCTTCAACCTAGTTACCTTCTGCTCTATCCATGTAGGGTGAGATTCCTCCATAGCTGTAACAACGAAATGCTACGAGGGTTGTACATTCATGATCAATTTTTTTAGCCAAGTGGTTCGAACAATGAATTAAGGAAAAGACCCTTCTTCTAGCCCAACAATCCTCTCTAGCCCTCACAACCTAGTCCAACTAATCACCCTGCATCTCCAGCACCCTCATCCTCTACATCAAACACCTTTGAGTGCCCTTCAAATCAAATTCCTCCTTTGATTCACACTATAAGGTTAACTCATGTTATTTCTGACTAGATCAAGGTTGGCAATCTTCCTATGAAAAGATCTAATCCAAGGAGTCCACTCATCTATCTAGAGATTGCTAGAAAAGAGCCATGCAAGGCTCTTCTTGACTCTAGTTCTAGAGTTAATCTTATCTCCCATGACATGTACAAGGCCTAGAACTTACCACCTCTTAAGAAGAGAAAAATTTGTCTAGAATTAGCAAATCAGTCAATTACTGTCCCTCTAGGATTAGTAGAGGACATTGTGATCATAGTTTGTGGGTGGTCCTATCCTATTGATTTTCTAGTGATCAAAGTGGACAATTGCAAAAGTGACTTCCCCATCATTATGGGAAGAGATTGGTTAAGCATGATCAATGTGCAAATGGGTATAAGGGACCTATCTTTAGAAATATCCAAAGAAAATGAACTAGGCAAGATTAAGAAGAAGCGTATTCCATGTATTATGTATAGTGATAACAAGTGCAATTGCGTGCAAAAGATTTGGTCCATCCAAAGTACACACATTAAAGCATGCAATTAGTATGCATAAGAAATTAACATTCAAAAGTGTCTATATACAATAGCCACAAAATAGGAGGGTACCTAGTGGTTGATAGCTGATTCAGATAGCAGCACACTATGCATGGAGACAACTAAGAGCCTAACTTATGCATATGTTGAAGGCATGGAAAAAATTGAATAAGTTCATTCCCAACGCTCTAATGAAGATGATGATGAGAGTTGGAAATCCATGATCACTTCAAGTAGGATCCCTTAGAGCTAAAAAATTTACCAATCGATATGGAGTATGCATTTTTAAAGAATGGTAAACCAGACATAATTAATGTCAAACTTGTTCCTACGCAAAAAGAAAAGGTTTTGAAGGTGGTGAACAAATGGTCAACAACCTTTGCTTGGTCATATCCTAAGCTAAAAGAAATTGATCCAAGGATATGCCAACATCACATATACACCGACCTAGCCATGAAGCCTAGAAGGCAATTATAGAGGCGGTTGAACCCCAAATTAAAGCAAATCATCAAGGAGGAAATAGAGCAACACCTCAAAGCAAGGTTCATCTATCCAATTGTGGATAGTAAGTGGGTTAGCCTCTCATAATTGTATCAAAGAAGGATGGTAAATGATGGGTCTGCATCGACTTCAGGCTATTGAATATGGCAACGTTTAAAGATCACTTTCCTTTGTCATTTATAGAACAAGTGTTAGACACCATATTCGAGCATTGTTATTATAGTTTCTTGGATGGTTATAGTGGCTATAACCAAATCCAAATTGCATCAGAAGACTAAGCCAAGACAACATTCACAAGTCTCTAGGGGACTTTTGCATATTGTAAGATGCCATTCAGTTTGTGCAATGCCCCTGCAACATTTCAACACTTGGTCCTTATTATCTTTCAACAGCAAATCGATAGTGGTGTTGAAGTCTTCATGGATGACTTTTCCACCTATGAAGCTACATTTGAGCAAGCCTTGGACCACCTAGAGCAAGTACTAAAGAGATGTGTAGAGACAAACCTATGGCTCAACTAGCAAAAGAGCCATCTCATGGTTCAAGAAGGCATTGTGCTAGGGCACTGAATTTCACAAAAAGGAATTAAGGTAGATGAAAAAAAGATAAGGATCATTCAAGAAATAACACATTAACCAAAGACCGTTAAAGATGTTCAGCCATTCCTTGGACACACTAGCTACTACCAGCAATTTATAAAGAATTTCTCTAAGATCGCAAAGTCATTGGTAAAGCTTATAAAGAAAGATGCACCTTTCATCTGGATTAAGGAATGTGAACACACATTCCAATAGTTAAAAGAAAAACTCATAGAAACACCAATCCTACAAGCACTAGACTAGTCCAAATTCTTCCAAATCATGACAAATGCATCTTGCTATGCTTTGGGAGCAGTGATCACACAGATGGATGATAAGAAGCATCCATATTACATCCACTACATGAGACAAAGCATTGTGGGAGCATAGTTAAACTACGCCACCATAGAAAAATAACTAATGGTAGTGGTGTATGCTCTAGAAAATTTTAAGCACTATGTGCTTAGTTACAAAGTATTTATGCATACAGACCATAGTGGAATCCACTTCCTCATGAACAAGTCGACGATGAGCCCTTATGTCATATAGTAGCTCGTGATCTTGCAAAAATTTGATCTCACAATGGTAGATCAAAAAGGGACCAAGAATGTGGTCGCTAACCATCTCTCTTACTTAAGATGGGATAATAAAGAGGAGGAGAGCCCACTCTCTGATCAGTTTCTAGATGAGCTCCCCTTTACAAGAGAAATAAGTGAACAAACACCTATAAAAGCAACAAGATATAATGGCATCCTCACATATCTTCTCACTCAAGAGATGCCACATGAGTTGGATTTTAAGAAGAAGCAACAATTTCTTCATCAAGTTAAATACTTCATGGAAATTAATGAACACCTCTACTAGGTGTGTGCGGATGACCTGATTCATTGGTATGTCCCTGACAAAGATCAACTACACATTCTCCAAGATGCTCATGAAGGGCCTTGCAAAGGCCACTATGTATGGAGATGCACAGCCATAAAAATCCTCATGGTAGGATACTATTGGCCTACAATCTTTAGGGACGCCCACCAGTTCGTCAAGTCTTGTGAATATTGTCAACGAGACGAGGGGATGACAGATCGCATGGAAGGTCCTCAATAGTGGATTCAACCATTAGAGCCTTTCAACATATGGGACATTGACTTTGTGGATCCCATCACACCTATGTCTAATGGAAAGGCATATATCATAGTAGTAGTTGACTATTGCACAAAATGAGTAGAGGCAATAGCCATTACTAATTGTACATCATCCACTACTCCAAGATTTATACAAAAACATATCGTAAATAGGTTTAGGATGCCATGTTCACTAATTTTTGACAATGAAACTCACTTCATAGGTGCCACATTTAGATAGTTATTGCAATGCCTAGGGGTAGAACATAAATTAATAATGCCTTACCACCCCCAAGCCAACAATCAAGTAGAGATAACCAACTAGGAGATTACAAAGATAATAACACAAACCATTAGCAAATATAGGAAGGATTGGAGTACAAAACTTAATGTTTCTCTTTGGGCTTATTGTTCAACTTGGAAACTTCCTATTGGCTATTCTCCCTACAAGTTAGTGTACGAAAAACTTCCAATGCTCCCAATCCAATTTGAGCTCCGTACACTCTCAATAGCCTATGATCTAAACCTTAACCTAAGTCTAGCATAGAAGGAAAGATTAATCAATCTAAATGTGCTAGATAAAAACTCTATGAGTGCCCTTATCCTTGAATGAGGTGAACAAGGTAGTCAACAACCAATGACATGACCTCAAAATAAGAAAAGTAAAACTACAACCAGGAGATAAGGTCCTCTACTAGAACCCTACACATATACCCCAAAAGGAAAAATTCCAGACATTGTGGGAGGGACCTTATATAATTGATCAAACCTTTCCTTTTGGGGCCATGATAATCTACAAACCTAATAGCCCAAATAAAAATTAGTTCATCAACATCCAACAAGTAAAGCCTTTCCTTGAACCAAGCTAGGCTAGTGCTACTGCCTCAACAAATGGACAACCACGTTCTATTTTTCAGATCTCCTCCTTTCAACTCAATCATGGGGGAGATGCTCATCTATGCTGAAAATCAACATGGCTTCTCAGTTTTTCTACTTTTTGTTTTTCATGTTTTTGATTTTTACAAATTATTTATTTCAGACATTCTTGATTTTTCTAATTTTACACCATCTTTAGTACCTTTGAAATTTCTTAATTATTTTACATTTTCTTATATATTTTACTTTGTTTGATTTTATTCAACTATGATACTTTCTCATTTTTACTAATAAAAGTGCTTTATTGTCACAGTTGTTGTTTACTAATGATGGTTTGTGCTTAATGTTGTGATTGTCGATGTCTAGTTTCTATTTTTGAATTTTGATGTCTAATGACTTTGACATGGTCTATTGTTCATGGAACAGGCAGTGAGTCCATGTCATCCACCCATCTAATGAATTCTATGATTTTTCTTATTCTAAGAATTTGAGGTCCTTTCCATTAAAGAAACTTTAATCAATCAGTGACCTTGGTAGTTCCAGAAGTAGGAAGGATTCAAAGGTTTGTAAAGGGTGTGACTTTAAGGGGACTCAATACTCTTTGTACTCTTCTACTTGCTTGAGTGCTTGAGTGTGTTTCATAGACCTTCTTACTGTTCCATACCAACCACTAATAGGAAGTCAAATAACATATTTTCATGGTGTGGTTCCCATAAAAAAACGATGAAAATTCAAAGCACACCTCTTTAACACAAATAATTCCTTGCATGGTGTGGTTCCAATTTTAAATAAAAAAACAATGATGGGAATTCAAAGCACACCCCTTGGACAAATAAATGGGCTACAAGCACTAGTTATGGGACTCAAAAGACATGCACTTATGCCCAAATGTCCCCTCTAAATAAGGCCCTCTCTCTCTCTCACTTCCTACTTCTCTTTTTTTCTCTTTGTGAAATGGTGGTTGTTCTGTTGAAGCACTCTTGCGTCTCGAGTGGGCAGAGCAATCTTAGGGTGGTGATGAGAAGTCACTGAAAGTGGCTGGTTTTGGTTTAGACTGAGGACGAAACTTCTTGAGTCATTTTAAACACAACTTTCACAAGGGACTTCTTAAAACCTCAATTTAGAACTTTATTACACCTTCTCTATCATCCATCCGTGCTACCATAAGTCACCTCATTTTTGTGTTCTATGTTATGCTCTATGTCTTGGTCTGATGTGTTGGGATTCTTGAGTGAATTCTTTCGAGTTGGTCCTTAACTTTTCATGATCATTAAATCAACTATGGGGCCCATGGACTCCTTAGTTGAGGTTATGTAAGGGCAAAAATGGTATGAGCCTTCTATGGGGAGGATCCACTTGCATAGCTTTTGGCTTGGTTAGTTAAGGTTCCTTACCTTTGACATTGCTATAATCCTATCTTTCACATTTTTCATTGAGTATACCACTCAATGCTCCTTAATCTTTCATTTCATTCATCCACTAAATCATTTTTTCTCCATTTTTCTAAATTTATGAGCTTCAACATCCTCATCTCATGTTTTCGTACTATTCTTGGTCTTTAGAGCTTTCATTTGATCCTAACTTCATCCAAAAATTCCTTGTATTTTGAAAGTTTGACCAAAGTCAACAAAAGTCAATAGTGGTAAATAGTTATGTTGATAAGACCTCGTCGATGCAACCATCCATTTTGATGAGGCCCCATCGACAAGGCCTCATCGATGCAGTGCTTACATCCTATATATACCATCGAGCACTTAGGAATTTTTCATCATTTACTCATAACACATGAGGAGTTTTTACAATTTTTCAGAGTCCAAAACCTTTCAGAGCTCATAACTTCCCAACCATTTGTCCACATTACTCTATTTTTTTATCCTACAATTACTAAAGGTAAGATCATTATCATGGGGCGCTGCAAACCTTAAGGTTTTTGATGAAAAATTGAGGAAATTTAAAAAAAAAAATTCTAACTCCCCCAAAGGGTTAGTAGACTTAACAACATATAAACATCAACTTTTTCAAGAGTAAACCCTTCTAAAAACCTTTGGGATGATCTATTAATGATAATACATGAATAGAATGACAATTGGATTAATTAAATCAACAATAATCACAACTTAGCCAAGCGTAACTATCCTTAAAAAATAAGGTATCTCAATTATTTTAAGATTACACAATGATTTCTAACCCATGGTCTTATTGTGATTACAAATGGCACCAAAACAAAAATGACTATAGGAAGGAGAACCCTTGCAACCATAGGAGAAGTAGCCTAGAGCTAGAAGGGGCCAACAAGAACAAGGCCAAGAACTACCAAAGGCAACCCATGCAATGGGACCTCTTCATGAGAAGCCCAAGGTGGAATTTTTCTAACAAATTCTAGAAGAAGAAGTGTCAATAGAACAATCACAATGAGGAGAAGTGCCTGGACCCGTGCCAAGGCTTGAGGTTACTTTGACTCAAGCCTACCTAGACATCATCAAGTCTTGAGAGATCCAAAGATTAGTTCTTCAAGAGATCAATTTTGTCCCATTTTTGGAGAAATCTTTAAAGGATGTCAAGACACAACTGCAAGCCTCTCCCATGTGGCTAGTCATCACGTCCAATGGGGAATGGTACATGTGAGAGACATATCTCTTCTAAAGTAGCCAAAGACTAGGGTCCATTGTCAAAATTAAGGACATTCAAGTGTCCTACTCGATAAAAGTAATCACATAGGTAGTTGGGATGCCTGAGACAGGAATACAACTAGCAGAACTATCCATAAAAGGTGATCCTGAGGGCAAGAGGGAGTGGACCCAGTGATCCTACGGGGTTGATCATAAGGAGTATGGTGTGCTCACATTGACAAAGAAAATTTATTTCAAGATTACAACCTATCACCTCAATCTAATAGTGAGGCCAAGCAAGATGACTACCTTCTCTGCTTGAGCATGCACTGCTCTAAGTGGAAAATTTCCTGTTGACTTTCCACAGCTAATCTACTTAGAGATTAAGAAGTGCCTCAAGGAAAATGAATGTGAAAGGAAGACCCTACCCTTTCCATGCCTAGGACCGTTTATTCTTCTCCAACAACTTCACAACATCAAGGAATGTGCTATTGAATTTTGAAGAGTTGAGTCATGGTGTTTAATTTTGTTTCCTGAACACCACCATTTTTTGTAATGTGTTGATCCGTACACCTGGGCACTCCATTTTTTGTCAAGTTAGTCAGCTTGTTTTATTTGAAGAAAAGTCAGTTAATAATCCCATACCTTCCCAATTTTGTAAAGGAACTTGAGGATAAGTTTTCATTCAGTTGTGGGAGTATGATGAGTTGCATTCAGTTGGCTATGTCAATGAAGCCTCATTGATGCAACCTCATTGACTAGGCCTCGTTAACAAGGCCTAGTTGACATATCTTACCATGCATCGATGAGGCCCTATTGATGTAGTGTTGGTGTTCAACTATAAATACACACTTGCAGCCACATTTATGGTAATTAGAGATTATAGTTGCAATGAAGCTCTTACAATTTTTTCATTTGAAAGTTAGAATTTTTTCCAGAGTGCCCATAGCAAGAGTCATTGAGTGTATGGATCTTTATTCAAGTATTGTTGTACCTAAGTTCTTGTACCTAAGCATGACAATGTGTGTGGTAATAAAGACAAGCTTTTTGATAAACCTTGTAGCACTTTGGACAGATTAGCTATTTCATTTATACATTTAATGCTTTCAATTATTTATTAAATGTTTTCAATTAGTTATTAAATATTTTCTAATTATTACATTAATGAAGTAATTAAGCTAAATAGATTAACCATGTAAGTATGACTACTTCGAGTGTAACACATATTCGCTTGGTAATTCCAACAGTGTTATTACTTGGTACCCCCACTAGCGTAGCGCTTGGTCACCCAGTAATGGATATGATGTGGGTTCAGGATGTGTACGAAAAGTAACATTAGATGCTTATGTTAGGAATAGCTAAATTCTAGTTAATTAGTTAATTTAGTTTAGTTAATCAAATTCCTTTTATCCACATTTTGAGCACCAAACTGTAAAACATAAATGATAAAAATCGGATGTCTCAATTACACTTAACCATACCAACATATGTCAAAAGTGTAATTGGGAAGACAACGATTGACCTTAAGACAAGATTCACTTCCTAAAGGACTTGTGCACCAAAAACGATAAAGTCTGCAGAATTTGACTGGATTGCGCTTGAACACTTCATGATTCATATGGTTGGGCATAGGGGTACCTTGCCACTCATCATCAACAATGAGATGTTAACCTAGTGGTAAGCCACTTGATTTGTAATCTCCACGTCATGGGTTCAATTTTAGTGGGTAATTCCAGGTTATATAAAGGTCTAATTGGACTATATATATTGGGGTGTATGTATGTTTCACTTATTTCGGGATCTAACACTCTCCTCCCATCTTATCATTAATATTAACTTGATTTTTCATATCATCAACTTCATTTTGGTTTTTTTTATCTTTAACTTCAATATGTTTTTTTAAGAATCTTTTTTCTTAGATGTTGGAATCCCAAAATAACTAATATCAGCACACACCCTAAAATATATTATTCGAATTGAACGTTATAACTCAACATCACATACTAGAATCAAGCTCATGACTTGAAACTTTTAAATCAAGAGTCTTAGCACTAGGCTTGTAGATTTTTTTTTTTGTAAGAAGATTCAAAAATGTTTTTTATTTTTATAGGTTTTTGGTAGTCCAATATATCAAATGATATGGATGGCCCAACCAAGAAAAACTAATTTTTTTCTAATTTTGCAATCGCAATATCTTCATGATTCGAACGAATTTTAGGTTGATCTTGGGCCTATTGGAAAGCTTGTTGTGTAATCTATTAGCTTGTAAAATTTTACATTAATTAAAATTTATTTAATGATTTAAATATAGTCCAAAAGGAGCCTGGAATAAAACTATTCAGTGTTCAGAATAGAAGTTGCTAATTTCCAAGATGAATATTTGTGTGATATGAGAGAGTTATGTAATGAGTGAATATGTGATACAAAGCACTTTCAATAATATACTTGTTGCAAAATTTGGAATTAATTGACTCGATTTGATGGTTAAAATCTATTACACAAGGGTGTACCTGAATATGACTTTTCAACTTCTTTAATTAATGAGAATTGATGAATATTATGAATTGAGGATGGATGAAGTTGTAATGGGAAAACTTGTGAAATTGAGAATGAAATTATAGATGATAAATAGGATATGGGATTATTGGATAAATTTTTGAAATGCTTCACTTAAAAACATGATTTACCCACATATTTATAGCCAAATGATGGAGCCATAATAGAATATGATGGGATAAGCCTATTTTACGGAAAACTGATATGAAAATTCAAAAAACATGAGAGATTGGGACCAGTCTCTAATTACATCTACTTATCAATCTTTTAATAAAAGGAAAAATAATAGAATTTCCACTCTTGTCTTATGGAGCATAATAATTCAAATATAAATTACATGGCTTTGGTCACTATTTTACAAAAACACTATTTTGGCTTCACTTAGTCTTTGTCTTTTCTTAAAGTTTATACTTTGTCTTCATGCATTTACTTGTATTTGTTGTGTTTCCATATGTAAATATTATTTTCTATCACTTGGAATTTAGGCTTGTTGAAATCACTTTGTTGTCTATCTTGAAATCCACATCTTAGGCAAGTAGAGTGAATGGAGTATGAGCTACCAAGGTGCATACTAGAACCAATAGTCCCTTTTTAGGATGTACTTTGGAGTCTTTTTTACTTGTTCTTGAGTTTAGCCAATTTTGACCTTTTGTAGTTTTTTATTTTTCTTAACATTGATTCGTGCCCTTCTTGTCTTTATAATTTTCTTGGATAAATTGCCACATTTCTTGACTTTTCTTCGATTTTAAAATTCCATTTCTAATTCTTCTAGACACTAAATTACATATAATTCCTTTTTTCAATTATGCTTCTTTAATTATTTTCTAGAATTTTTCTATTATATTTTGTTCAATGTTTTAGGAATTTCACTACCTTTTTCCATAATACTCCAAACATCATTGTGATATAATAGTCCCTGCATCAATTCTTGCCATAATTTGAAATTTTGAGTACCATTAAAAATTATTGAACATGTTGGAAAATTCATAATTATATCTCCCATGGCTTTGTCCTTTGCTCCAATACCAATTGTATATTTTTTTGGATGTAAAAAGATTTTGAAGAATTTTTTATTTTATAGATTTTTTATAATGTGGGTGGCCCAATTAGGAAAAACTGATCTTTATAGTTTCAATATCTTTGCGATCTAAATGAGTTTTTGGTTTATCTTAGGCTTGTTAAAAAGCTCATTCTACAATATATCATCCTGTAAAATTTTAGATCAATTAGAATTTATTTAATAATTTCAATATGGCCTGAAAAAGAGGTCTAGAATAAAACTATTTAACATCTAGAATAGAAATTGCTAATTTGCAATATGAATATCTCTGCAATTTGAGAGAGTTATGAAATTAATGAATATTTTATACAAAGCACTTTCAACAATCTACCTATTTGCAAAATTTGGAATTAATTTAAGGTGATTTGATGATTAAAATCCATTACACAATAGTGACCCTGAATGTGATTTTTCAACATCTTAGATTAATGAGAACTAGTAAATATGATGAATTGAGAATGTATGAACTTGTAATGGGATAAATTATGAAATTACAAATGGGATTATAGATGATAAATAGGATATGGGATTATGGGATAAGTTGTGGAATTTCTTTACTTACAAACATGATTTGCCCACATATTTATAGCCAAATAATGGTGTCATAATAAAATATGATGAGACAAGCCTATTTGATGGAAAATTAAGATAGAAATTCAAGAGTCATGAGATATTATGATCATTCCCTAATTACATCTTCCATCAATCTTTTAATAAAGTAAAAAATAGTAGAATTCCCTATCTTGACTTATGTTGCATAATAATTCAAATATAAATTACATGGCTTTGGTTCCTATTTTACAAAAAAGCTATTTTGGCTTCACTTGATCTCTGTCTTTTCTTGAAGCTTGAACTTTGTCTTCATACTTTTAATTATATTCATTATATTTCCATATGTAAATATGACCTTATATCACTTTGAATTTAGATTTATTAAAATTACTTTTTTGTTTATATTGAAATCTACATCTTGGGCAAGTAGAGTGAATGGAGTATGAGTTACAAAAGTGCACACTAGAACTAATAAGGCTAACATCTCATTGTTTAAAATCTTTTTTCTTGAGTAGAAAAGAGAAAGTATTAAACAAATGTCCTTCATGATGGCAAAAATTGCAACAATTAGGAAGATTATAATATGTAATTAGTTGAATATACATCCTCCTACATATTTGTAATACCAATTCTTTTTAAAAATTAAGAAGATTGATTTTAACAAAAAAAAATGTCTTCAAAAACTAAAATTTGTAAAAATAGTGATGAGCAATCGGTATCCTCTGCACCCAACCATACGAATCAAAAGTGTTCATTAATAATCTAGTTAAATTTCATAGACTCAATTACCTAAATGGTTGATATTCTTAATTAGTGAATTATGTTGTTGCAAGGTTGTTGTCTTTCCAATCCACACTTTGGTTTTCACTATATGTATAGGTAAGTGGGATTGAGACATAAGATGTTTATTTTTATGATTATTTCATTTTTTTCTTCTAATGACTAGATGATTGAGTAAAGGTTTAATAATTAATTAATTAACTACTTTATTAATTAATTATCCTAACATAGAGTATTCATTCCCACTTAGTGTACACATCTTTAACTAGTATTAACACTGTTGGATTACCAAGTGGCTACTATTGGGTGTACCAAGTATCCATTGCTAAGATTACCAAGTGTTAATACATTATGCTTGAAGTGGTTATACTCACATATTTATAATTAATATGGGGGGGGGGGGGGGGTGTTGGACCCCAAAAAGAGAATTTTATTAATAGAAAACAAAATTTAGTACATAAGCTACTTCTAGACATATAGAGTGAGGAAAGGAGGAAGAGAAACCATGTTGACTGAGACTATTATAGAGGAAATATGTTAAACTTAGCATTCCACAGGGAATGGAAATGCAGTCCAGAGGTCAACCATTCGCTGAAATGTGTGTATCTTTTCCTGGATGTGGATTGTCGGAAGAGAACATAGGTGGAAGAAAGAGGAAAAGGCCGACTAGTGTAGAGAACTGTGGCTTAATTAGGAGACTTTCTTCTGAAGCGAGGCTTCATGATGGTGATTATTTGGATCTCCGATATGACTCCATGGCTGCAATAAGAGAAACAACTGATTAGCATTCATCTTGAATTTTGGGGCTTGAGATATAATTTGGAAGTGAACATGCTGTAAAATTTGCATTTTTTCCGAAGTAGTTAGCTGTAAGGAGTTTGAAATAATTGTCTTTTGAAAATGTGTGGTACATCTATGTTTCCAAATATTATATAAGATGATGGGCCTAAGGATCTTCCATAGGAAATGAGAGTTTTTGGACCTGATAGGTAAGAAACCAAACATTAAAGCATCTTGTGTAAGAGTGCATGAGGGAAAAACCTTAGAGGCCCATTCCCATGCATGCTGAGCAAATGGGCAAAGACAAAAGACATGGACAAAGGTTTCAGGGTCATTACATAAAGGGCACTTAGGGGAGTGAATCCCAAGGTATGCTAAACGTTTCCCGATTGGGAGACCTTGATGAAGAAAACACCAAAGGAATTGTTGAATTTTAGGAAGAGTCGGGAGATGCCAAATTTGGTTGAAAAGAGAGATCTAAAAATCCTTAGTTTCTTGTTTATTCCAGGATCGATTACAGCGTAGAATGACTTCGGAAGAATCGTGTAACAATTGGAAGGGAACATGTGGCCGATAAGGAAAAAATTTTGACCCATTAGACCAATAGAGGCCATGAAATAGACCTTGGATAGCACCATCAAGGTGTAAAGATTGATGAAGAAATGTATGTATCTGGTGGAAGCAAAGCCTCATTACTTTTGAAGCACCATATAGGTTTTCGAATGCTTCCCAAGAAATCCATTGATTAGCAAGGCGAAGAAAATTGAGGGAAATCACTCCCTTCCGGTACCAAATAATGGCTAATCTTGCATTAGTAATGGCAAGAGGGGCAGGGGTCAAGGGTAACCACCAAGGGCAAAGCATGGGAAGGAGAGTAGGGTTAAGATGGATATTAGACCAATTAATATGATGGTGGAGAACTTGCCAAGCCTTCCATATGCTTTTGAATACATGGGAACTAGGAATGGAGATAGAATGAGGAGAGAAAATCCAATTAATAGGATGGATGTTTTTCCAAAAAGGTTGATGTTTTAGGAAAACTTTGATGAAGCCTTAGCTGGAGAAGATTTCCAATTATGTCAGAGGTGTCCAAATGTTGCACAAGCCACTTAGCAACTAAGGTGAGTCCCTGTTTGTATGAATTCAACAGTCCTAATCCTCCTTTGTTTCTAGGAAGAGTGACAATGTTCCAAGCAACACGATGAAAACCTCGCTGGGAATCTTTAGATGACCACATGAAGTCTCGAAATAATCGGTCCAAGTTTTGATAGGCTGTGTGGGAAGGAGCCCAGCATGAGGAATAATATACATGGGTAGAAGCACAAATGGATTTACAAACAAGATATTTTCCTGCCAAGGTAAGGGGCTTAGTCTTCCACTTTTCAGTTTTCTTACGAATACGAGAGATAACTAGCTCCCACAGTGTAGAAGTAGGACCACGAAATCAAAAAGGGATTCCCAAGAGCTTCATGATCTCATGGTCTTGGATTAATTTCCATGGATAGGTGGGGAGTTTACTATAATTGTTATGAAAACTATATACAGAAGATTTAGACCAATTAATAATTAATATGATTAATTACAATAATCACTTAAAAACATAAATATAAACTACATGGAAAGTAAAGTGTTGAACAAGTAAGATCAAAATAGTCTAAGTGTTGCAATGGATGTGGGAAATCTTGATTTTATTATCAATCATGCCAATGTACCCAAGTACATAAGCACTTAAATAAAATTTTGTACAATCTCATATATCCACACTATTTGCCCCCAAGGGAAAATATTCTAACTTTGAAGGGAAGAAACTACAAGAATTTAGCTAACTCTACAAAGAAAATGTGGCATATATATGAAGGATTAGTGCATTTATATAGGTAGTGATTGAGTCAGTGTCAATGTACTTGCATCAACACATCCTACCATGCATTGACGAAGATATGTTGATGGGGTTGCATTAACGAGCACACATCAATGCACCCTGTGTTATTGATGTTTCATTAGACAGATTTAATATGCTTAATGGAAATGAGGAAGTTAACAATTTCCTGCTTATCTTTCTAAAAAATCATTAGAAGATTACATAACTTGAAAAAATAAAGAACTATAGCATATTCTTTATCTTGGACATCAAAATTTAGAGCCTACCTATGAATGATCAACATTGAATGCTTATGTATAAAAAAATTTATATCTAGGGCACACTACACAATTGAAGCTTTACCTAGCTTAAAAAGGAAAAAAATGAGAATAATTCCTAACATGAAGGACTTGAATATCATGTTTTTTCATCATATCATTTAATTTTGGAATAAAACTTCAATTAAAGGCAAGTAATCCAAAATTTGAATAAACACATATTATGATGAAAGATCAACAACCAATGACTCATATGCATCATTAAGAAGAAAAAAAGCAGGTGTCTTAGTTGTATCAACATCACTAGAAGAAGGTGTCACAAATTTTTTCTTACCATCTTGTAAATCTACATTTTGAAAATCAACAAAAATTTCCACATCAATAAAAGAAGTACAAATTTCATCATTGATTCGTGAAGTTGGGAGCAATTTCAAATTTCTCACAGGAGAATTCTAGAGAAATTAGATCTGTTAGATAAAAATCAAAGAATTAAAAATCAAATCTACTAAAAAAATTAGATTCACTAAAGAAATATTAATTCTAGTATACAATAATTAGATTCACAAAAGAATCATCTCCATTGAAAAATAATCAAATTCACTTTCCTTTGTCATGTTATCATCATGGTTGATGATTTTCAATACAAAACTTTAGTCTACTCACTAGATGAGTATCTATTATATGGTCTAATCTTATTACAAATGAAAACTTGAACTTTATAACTTAACATTACCTACCAGAATCAACCTATAATAATGAGGTGTTAGCTTAGTGATAAGACTCTTAATTTGAAAACACCAAGGTATAGTTTTAATTCTATTGAGCAATGCTAAGTTAGAAAATTTTGATTAGACTATATATATTGGGGTGCACCTATATTACAATTATTTGAAGATTTTAACATCCCAAAATCAACCCATGACTTGAATCTTCCAAATTAAGAGTCTTATCATTAGGTTAACACCTTACAACATATAACCAACATAATACTTTAAAAGAATTAAAGAGAAATATAATAATTCCTAAAGTATGATCTAAACTAATGACCTCTTACTTAACAAGACAATGAGCTAATCACTTGAGTCAATCAACCCATAACTTGAACCTTCCAAATCAAGACTCTTGCCATTAAGTAAACACCTTAAGACATATAGACAACATAATACTTTAGAAGAATTATAGAAAAATATAACAATGCCTCAAGTATAACTCAAACTAAAAACCTCTTGCCTAACATGACAATGAGTTAATCACCTGAGCCACATATCATTAGCACAACTTTCTACACTATTTGATGATAAAAATAGAGAACTACACACAGCCTCATGTCATCCAACTAACATAATAATTTGAAATATTTTAGATATTAATGTAATTATAGTTCAAGCATAACTCAAACTTCTAGCCTGGTATAAACAAAATAAGACTTGCAAGTTGAGTTATGCTTTCATTAGATCCTTTTAGCTCTATACAATAATGAGGTGTTACCCTAATAACAAGATTCTAAATTTTACGACCTCAAGTTTTGCATTTAAATATGGTGGGCATCACTAAGTTATAAAGTTTTACTTTGCCTATATATCTTAGGGGTAAATATTATTAAAAAATGTTTTGATTTCTATAGAGATCAATAGCACTTCAATTTCAATCTTAATTTTATACCTAAAATTTCCTTTTTAAGAAAACTATAATTACATTCCAAGACATACAACCAACATGAGATTTTTTATTTTTTATTTTTTTTATTTTTTGAAAAGAGTAAAGGCAAAGGGAGGGGAGAGTGAGGGAAGGGGAAGGGAAGGCAGGTTGCTAGCATGAGAGTGGATGGGGTTGAAACCTAAAACATAATATTTAGTTTTGACTTGAATTGGTAATGTATGAAGAAAGAAATTATGTTAATTGAGAACAATTAATGCATCTACAATAATATTTGAAATATAAATGAGGGTTTCTTTTATTATCAAAATTTCCTAAGGGACAATTAGTAAGCTATTATGAACTTGGAATTCCAAAATAATTAGAATATAGATACCCCACAAGCCCCTAGTTTGACTCAAATTAGTAGGTAAGATATATAGCCAAGATCATACTATTAAAAATTTATAGAGGAATACAAGGACTCAATGATTAAGGTAGATCTTAATTCGCTTAAGTAAAAAATTCTTCTATGTGCTAGTGGAATCGATTATGTGTAGAAGGTTTTTTATTACAATCTTCCAAAGTCAAGTCACTACTATCATTAAAAGGGTCATATAATGAGATTCATGTTCTTTTATGTCACTAAAAATGTTCATGCAAGTATGTCAATACCAAGCTACCATAAACACTACTAACATTTCTTTTACAAATATTGTAGAACCTACTAAGTTTTTTCTATAGATACTGTAGATCCTACAATGATTTTTTTGGTTGATGTTTCAATAGTTAGCCCATCCTTTTCTTTTACTATTGTTTAACAAAACATACATTTGAGGAAGGTTGTAGTCAAATCAATTTCAAAGAATTCTTGAATGACTAAAGTGAAATAAATATTTGGTCTTAAGATCTCATAGAAACTTATTGTTGATTTAAATGGTTTTCAAATGGTTCTTCATAATAAAAAACATTGAGGAAGTCCATCTATTAACAATTACATGCCAAAACTTCAAAATGGACATGTTAAGATGTTTTAACTATTAATAATTCATTTGCAGCTTTTGCTCAAGATATGGAGATAATAGTTTTAATAATGTTGATTCTATTAAGAGGATAGGGGCCTCCACCCCATCCACCTAATGTTAATATTTTCATGGAATGTCTAATTTCCTACCCTAAAGGGGAGGTGATGAGAGCAATTACTCTAATTATTAGAGTGGTTACTCTAGCGGTTACTCTAGTGGTTACTCTAGTGATTATTCTAATTATTAGAGTGGTTACTCTAGTAATTACTTTAGCAGTTACTCTAACTATTAGAGTGGTTACTCTAGCAATTGTTCTAATTATTAGAGTGGTTACTCTAGTGGTTACTTTAGCAGTTATTCTAATTATTAGAGTAGTTGCTCCCAACCCTATAAATATAGTGCCCAAGCGCACAATTGGAGGGAAGTCTTTTAGCAATCAAGCCGCAAAACTCTTGTAGTCTATTTGAAAGTTAGAGCATTTTCCAAGTGCCCGTAGCAAGAGGTCGAAGTGTGGATAGATCTTTATTCAAGAATTGATGTACCTGCGCACACCATTATGTTGGCAATAAAGATGAGCTCTTTGATTCATCCTTGTAGCACTTGAGATTTTTTTTCTTACACATTTCTTTTATTTTATTTTCTTGTGCATTTATTTTATTTTATTTTATTTTATGCACTTTACATTTATGTTATTAGCACAGTAGTTTATTTTGATCAATTAAGCAAATCGTTAACTTACACAAGCATGCACTCGTAAGGCTTGGTAACCCAATAACGATTAGCGTTTGGTAATCCCAACAGTGTTGCACTAGTTCAGGATGTGTACAGCAAGTGGGAACGAATGCTAGTGTTAGGATTATTTAAAACTTAGTTAATGAGTAGTTAAGTTAAATTAGTCACTTATTTACCTCTCTCCTTCCCTACTAGCATAAGACATAAAAATATAAAAGCTATAAAAATCATATGCCTCAAGCTTACTTAATCATAAAATCATAACATATAGGTAAGCTTGGGAAGACAACGATCAACTAACCCGTCCTTATTCCACAAGGGCGCATAAGCACTTAGTCTTTGGAATTTGACCAAATCATGCATGAAATGCTCATATTCGTATGGTTGAGCATAGGGGTACCTCGCCGCTCATCATTGGTGTCATTGTCAAGGACTTAGTTGTTTGTGCGCTAACTAGAACATAGGAAATCATTCACATCGTTGGAATGAACCCTTAGGGTTGGTTGAGAAAATAATAAACAAGAATACATTACACACTGAATAGACATGTATGTCTCCTTCTTCATATGAAAGCACCTCACCGCCTAGGTCTAAAATAAGAAACAGTCAGCGGCATAATACACATGACATTGATCTACCAGTCCCTTAACAAGTTCAAGTGGTATATATTTATCCCGATGAGTATATACTAGACTTCACCTTTATCCTCCATCAAGATGAACAACTACATTGGTGAGACTTAGAAGGTAACATAGTGTTACCACTCGATTGTTCAGTCCCGAGCATGCTTCTTTATGCTATCACATGAATTGGCATGCCACACTTACACACAGAATATGTTGTGCAAGACCATGACTTGGGAGAATACCGTCCCACAGAGGCACAACATCAAAGGGACTTGCAACAAGAGAGACATCATAAGTCTTTGAAGGGTAAGTGATCCCAGGATGCCCCACATGTCTTAAGCGAAAATGAGGGTGGTGAACCTACCTCAGGCAGTCACCCATATAATGATGTTCCTCCCCTTGACTTTGGCCAAGGGGTTGTGTATCAAAACCTTCATTCCACTATTCATAACCTAGGTTTTGATACCCACAGGTACAAAGGATCTAAAAAAGGGACATGAACTCATGATAAAGGTGAACATTCTGATCGTAATTGCAATCAAGGTCAAGACCGTAGAAGAGAAGGTAGCAGACTTCACCTTCATCATCTCCTTCACCCTCTCCTTCAATATCCGTACACGGTCATAAAGAAAAAGACCACGGGGATAAAGGTAGGCAAAGTGGAAGTCATAGATGAAACAACCAGGAAAGGGAATGAGGGCACTCTAGATAGTCACGAAATCGAAGAAGGGAGAGTAGGGAACAACATAGTCATCATAGATACCATGGATGAGACGATCATGATGAACCCCTCCTCACTACTTGAAGTATGTTGGACATAACTAAGGTTGTTAGAATTCCAACAAGGCATTAGAAAGATAGTAGGATCAAGAGATTAGATATGAACAACATCCCACAATTTGAAGGGGGATACAACACTGATCCTCAAAATCATTTACAAGCATTCCATGATGCGTGTACCTTACAGAACATAGAGAATGAATGGCAAAAACTTAAGTTGTTCCCATAGACATTAGTTAAAGAAGAAGAAAGCTGGTACCGATCTTTAGAACCGAAATCCATTCGTAGGTGAAGTACTATGTTAGAACTATTTCATGACAAGCACCAAACATACTCTCGAGTATCTAACTTACAAAAGCAAATCCAAGGCTGGAAACAAGGAGGACATGAACCCTTGGATGCTGCTATGGGTTGATACTATGCACTATTACATCATTGTCCTAGCCATGGTTATTCGCGAAGGGATCAACTGTGCCATCTCGTGGATGGGCTTAGGCATGAAACGGGAAGAACCCTTGGGACTTATGCCCAAGGAAGACTATCCAAGCTTAGGTCCCATCAAATTCAAAGACTATTGGAGCAAGTTGCTAAGGAAGAAGGTGAGCTACAAAAGAGAGAAAGTGAAAAAGAGTATAACCAAGATCCTTCCCTTTGGAAGAGGGGAGTAAGATTTTGTGAGAATGAAGAAGAGTCACCACTCGAAGAGATGGTGAATAGGAAAACTTTGCCTATCCAAAAGATGACATTAGAAATTTCAGCAAAGGTAGATCAAATGTGGGATTCCCTAGACAATAGATTTTAAACTGTTCTTAAAATAGTAAAGGAGTCTAGAGAGTAAGGTAGTGAGAAAAGAGAAAAGAAAGAGGTTGAACATGCATGTAGCAAGGGTAAGGGCAAAGTTTCCATTATTGAAAAGGTTGTGGATTCAAAAACAGACAATGATAGTGGATGTGAGATATGTCAATATGACCATCCTAAGGGATTTTGCCTTATAATCTCACATCTACAAGAGTCTGGGGTGTATGCACTCAACCCATGATTAAACAAAAGGCAAATACCCCGAAGGTTACCTTATCCTCAAGGTGACCCAGGGCAATTTCACCAACCCTTAACATATTATCAATAGCGGTAGCACCCACAATCATGGGGAATGCCACCACCAAGGCAACAGTATCCTTACCGACAACTTGATCCATATGGATATTACATGTAGCAGTGAATCTCCCCACATGACTCTCCTGGTCACGTCACTCCTCAACCTCACAACCAAGCCCTCACAACCAAGCCCGCGAGTATTATGGGACTCCCTCTTCTAGAGGTGATATTCCACAAGCATATCATCCTTCTCATCCAGCCACATCTCTTCCACCAATAGCTCCACTACCACCTGCTCCCACAATGCAAGGTGAAATCCCTACCCAGCTACAACAATGTAACACCACAAGGGCTATTAACTCTCAATCTACTATTGGTTCCAATAACCACATGAAGAAAAGACATTTCTTTAGAACCAATAGTCCAACCAAGCCCTTGCGATCATAAGTGGTTGATTCCTTAGACACCTCAATATCAATCAAAACATTGGAGCCCCCTTCAAGCCAATCACCGCACTCAACACATATGGTCATGCTAACACATGCCATCACCGATTGGATCAAAGATGGCCATCTTCCCAAGAAATTATATACTTACAAATCACTTCAAATGTGCCATGCAAGGCTCTTTTGGATTCAGGTTCTAGTGTCAACTTGATTTCTCAAGAAATGTACAAGGCTTGGAACTTGCTCCATTGAAAAAGAGCAACATCCATCTAGAGTTGGTTGACCAGTCCATCACTGTCCCATTGGGACTAGTCGAAGACATTGTTACCACTATTTGTGGATGGCCATACCTAGCTGACTTCCTAGTGATTCAGGTAAACAATAGTAAGGGAAACTTTCCAATCATAATGGAAAGAGCATGGCTAAGCACCATCGAAGCACACCTAGGAATCCACGATCTTTTCCTAGAAATATCAAAGGAAAATACATTTGGAAAGATCGAGAAGAAGAAAGTTCTGTGCATCCCATATAGTGACACAAGGTGTAATTGCATGTAGAGGTCATCGTTTATGCAAGGTTTAGCATTGCCTGCATGTAATCAGTGTGCACAAGTGATTAACATACAAAGATGTTTGTATGCAGTAGCCACACGATAGGAAGACACCCAGTGGCTAATAGCTGATCAAAAATGCAGTTCACTCATATGCATGGAACCAACTGAGGGTTTGACTTGTGCTTACATCGATAGCATAAATGCATTAGAGCAAGTCCACTGCCAACTTCCAAGTCTTAACCTTGAAAATATCAATTGGGAAAAGTTGGAAATCCTTGAGAAATTTAAGCAAGAGCCCCTCAAGCTAAAACCATTACCCACTAGTATGGAATACACATTCCTTAAAAGTAGAAAACTGATCATTATCAATGCTAAGCTTGCTCCTCAATAGAAAGAAGAACTGCTAAAGGTAATAAATAAATGGTTGAAAGCCTTCGCTTGGTCATATCCTAAATTAACTAGAATAGATCCTAGGATATGCCAACATAGAATTTACACTAACCCCTCCATCAAGCCTCGAAGACAACCATAGAGGTGATTGAACCCTAAGCTAAAGCAAGTAGTTAAGGAAGAAATTGAACATCTTCTCAAGGCTGGGTTCATATACCCCATTGCTGATAGTAAATGGGTTAGACCCTTAGTTATTGTGCCTAAAAAGGGAGGCAAATGAAGGGTGTGCATAGATTTTAGGCTACTAAATATGGCAACATTCAAAGATCACTTT
>MNCI01010828.1:133708-204245 GCA_015680685.1 Gnetum montanum | reverse complement strand
AAATTTAAGTGCCTAAAACAGGGAAAGTTGCCTCTTATTTATAGACATTGCGGCAGGCCGCAATATCGTGGCTCATCATACCCCCATGACTGAGTATGCGATATCGCAGCTCATCATACCCCCATGACTGAATAAAAATTCATCCTCAAGTTCCTTACAAAATATTGGGAAGGTATGGGATTATTGACTTGAATGACACTAGTGGTGAATGGGGTGACATATGGATGGATCATCATTACAATACATGGCAAAAATAGTGTTCATGACCACAAGAGTGAACACTATGTACATTTGACATCTAGCCTTATTTGGCAGCTAGTAGAGAAGAGAGAGAGAGAGAAGAAGAAGATGTGTTGCTGTCGATGCCAAGATTACACCTTTCATTATTCATCCATAAGTGCTTCATCAATCTCATTCCTTGTATAACGATTCCAGCAACAGTCCATTTTAAGTGTTCCCTCCAGATCCAATCCATTGTTGTATGATTGTCATATGCACACAGAACACATTTTTATATTAGCAAGGATAAATGAATCACAATGCAGTTGATACCTTGCCTCGGTGTAAGGTCCATTGGCTGAGTTGTGATATGACTAATGCGGATTCTAGAGATATAACATTGGTGACTACCGAAGGTGTAGGGGTTAAGAGAAAATTAAAAAAATTGGACTAGGACCCCCATGACTAAGAGCAATCCTCTGGTAGCGATAGAATGGACAAAAATAAGAAAGATGGAGAAAAAGAAACAACGGTAACACCGATAAAATGGATGTTAGAGATGGAAATTAACAAAATAAATGTTGATTGTGGAAATGTTTAAGGGAAAGAAATTAACTGATGCACCAAGTAGGAATGCTAGTGGGTCCTCCCCAAAGCAGGCTCATGCCTCTAATGCCTTGAAAATCCTGCATTCGAAGAGTCCGTAGGCTTTAGAAATGTCATTTGAAAGCAAGAATTAAAGTCTTAACCACAAGAATTTACCAAAAAGAAAATAATGCATTAACCAAAATATGGACTACTGATACAACTGGCAATGAGGTGAAAAATGGAGAAAGAATGATGGAAAGAAGAGAATGGAATGGAGTCTCAAGAACAAGGTGGTGTACAGCCCCTTATGTATTAATGGTTAATGTGACTTAGTAGATCTCATTCCAAATCCAGCCTCAAACATTCCACATCCAGTGACTTCGCATTAATACATGTGGCCAATCCATCCACTTGAAGTAACAAGAATGCATCCACCAAAAAGTCACCACCATTCCGATGAAATGAGAAAGGAGAAGATAGGAAGCGAGAAAGGGCCTTAGTTAGAGGGAACATGTTTGTTTAGTTCCATAACCAGTGCTTGTAGCCCAAATGATTATTTTTTCTAAGGGGTGTGCTTTGAATTCTCCTTGTTTTTTTTTCTGTGAGAACCACACCATGAAAAGACTTATTATTTTTATTAGCTCAGCTTCCCGAAAATGAAGCAATCATCAGAATGGTAAGGAAAACTCAAGAAGAATATATCTACGCACCCAAGAGAATGGTTAGCACAAATGCATCAAATCCCCTTGAAGTCATACCCTTTTCAATCCTTGAGTCCTTCCTTAGTTTGAGAAATGCCCAGTCACCAATTCGTTGATAGTTCTTATTATTGAAAGAAAGGGACTGTACAGTTCCAAGCCAAGAGAGACCATAGAAATTCATGGATGCATGGACGATGTGGACTCATTGCCTATTATATCAAAAGAACCATATCTTAGTATCAACATTATAACTCAAAGGTAAAAACCAAACATTAGCAATCAATGGAATACAGTTTATACCATCATCAGGAGCACTTATTAGGTGAAAAACCTAACAAAATAAATAAACATACAAAGAAATGAAAGAGTAGAAACGATGTTGCAAAAAAAAAAATGAGAAAAGTTAAAGAAATTTGTAAAACAAAAAGGTGTAAAACAAAAACTCAAAAAGGAACTGAGGGCCTCAAATGATTAGCATAGGTGGCCATCTCCCCCATGACTGAGTTCAAAGGAGGAGATCTAAAATAATGAGCGAGGTTGTCCTTTTGTAGAGGTATTATGTGCACTGGTTGTTCTAAGTTCATGGAAGGGTTTGGTCTGTTGCACATTAACCAGTAGTCACTTATCAGGGCTCTTAGGTTTGTATATGGTCATGGCCCTTGAAGGAAAGGTTGTATGAATGATGTAAGGCCCTTCCCACAATGTTTGAAATTTTTTGCATTGTGGCACATGTGTGGGGTTCTAGTAGAGGACCTTATCTCCTGGTTGGTACTTAACCTTTCAAATTTTTAAGTCATGATGTTGCTTGTTATGTGCCTTGTGCAACTCATTTGATGACAGGGAAACCAATCGGTTCTTGTCTAGCACGTTTAGAGTTGCCAACCTTTGTTTTTGTGCTAGATCTAGGTTGAGGTGGAGGTTACAAGCCATGGATAGTGTATGGAGCTTAGTTTGAATTGGAAGCTTTGGAAGCTTTCCGTACACTAACTCATAGGGAGAGTAGCCTGTAGGGAGTTTCCAAGTGGAGCGGTATTCCTAGAGAGCATCATTTAGTTTAGTGCTCCAATCTCACCTATACTTGCTAATTGTCCTTGTTAATATTTTAGTGATCTCCCGGTTAGTAACCTCGGCTTCACCATTAGCTTGGGGGTGATAAGGTGTAGTCAATTTATGTTCAACCCCTAAACATTGCATTAACTTCTGAAAGGTCGCACCTATGAAGTGTGTTCCATTATTCGAGATAAGTGCACGTGATACAACAAACCTATTTACGACTTGTTGTTACAAAAATCATGCAATTGTAGATGATGTACAATCTATAATAGTAGCTGCTTCAGCCCATTTTGTTAGATAGTCTACAACAACAATGATGTAAGCTTTTTCATTAGACATTGGTGTAATGGGTCCTATAAAGTCTATTCCCCAAATGTCAAAGGATTCTAAAAGTTGAATCCATTGTTGCGGACCCTCCATTCTAGCAGTCATTTCCCCATCACGTTGACAGCACTCACAAGATTGGACAAATTGATGGGCATCTCGAAATAATGTTGGCCAGTAGTATCCTGTAAGCAGGATCTTAATAGCCATTTGTCTCCCTGCATAATGACCCCCACAAGGGCCCTCCTGAGCATGTTGGAGAACTCTTAGTTGGTCCACCTCGGGCACACACCATTGAACCAAGCCATCAGGACACACTTTGTAAAGTTGTTCGTTGATCTCCATGAAGTACCTGGCTTTGTGAAGAAACTATTGTTTCTTCCTAAAGTCCAGCTCTTATGGTGTTTGTTGGGTAAGGAGATAGGTGAGAATGCTACTATACCATTTTCTACATCGACAAAGAGGGCTTCATCAGGGAAATGATCGGACATTACATATTCATCCTCCTTGCTGTCCCAGTGCAACTGAGATAAATGATCTGCAATGACATTCTCAACGCCCTTTCTATCGATCATCGTTAGATCGAACTCATGTAGGATTACCAACCATCGTATAATATGAGGGCTAACCATTGGCTTGTTCATAAGGAACTTGATTACACTATGATTCGTATGGATAAACACTTTGTAACCTAACACATAGTGTCTAAACTTGTCCAGTGCAAACACTACAACCATTAATTCTTTTTCCATAGTTGTGTAGTTAAGTTGTGCACCAGCGATACTCCTACTTGCACAGTGAATGTAGTAAAGACATTTTTGGTCATCTAACTGTGTAAGTACGGCTCCTAAGGCATAATTGGATGCGTCAGTCATTATGTGGAACGGTCTAGACCAGTCAGGGACTTGTAGGATGGGAATTTCCACAAGCTTTTGTTTTAGAGTTTGGAATGCTCGTTCACATTCCCTGGTCCATTCGAATGGTGCATCCTTTTTCGTTGGTTCTACCAACGGTTTGGCAATCATGGAGAAGTTCTCAATGAATCTCCTATAGTAGCCAGTGTGTCCAAGGAATGACTAAATATCTTTGAAAGTTTCTGATTGTCGGGTGATTCCTTGGATGATCCTAACTTTATATGGGTCTATCTCTATTCTTGAATGTGAAATATTATGCCCAAGCACTACACCTTCTTGGACCATCAAATGGATTTTCTACTAGTTGATCCTTAAGTTCATTTCTACACATCTTTTCAGCACTTGCTCTAATCGGTCTAAGGCTTGATCAAAGCTTGTTCCATAAGTGGAGAAGTCGTCCATAAAGACTTCCACTCCATTTCCTATTTGCTATTGGAATATGCTTAAAACTAGGCATTGAAATGTGGCAGGAGCATTGCACAAGCCAAACGACATTTGTTTATATGCAAACATTCCCCAAGGATTGGTGAACTTTGTCTTGGCTTGATCTTCTAGTGCTATCCGTATTTGGTTGTATCCACTATAGTCATCTAGAAAACTATAATAGCGATGCCCTGCTATGGTGTCTAAGACTTGGTCAACGAATGGCAACGGAAAGTGATCCATAAATGTTGCCATGTTCAACAGCCTAAAATCTATACACACCCTCCATTTGCCTCCCTTTTTAGGCATGATCACCATAGGGCTAACCCATTCGCTATTAGCAATGGGATATATGAACCCATCCTTAAGAAGTTGTTCTATTTCTTCTTTTACTATCTGCTTCAATTTTTGGTTCAATCTCCTCTGTGATTGCTTTCGAGGTTTCATGGAGGGGTCCATGTAAATCTTATGCTATCATATCCTAGGATCTATTCCAATTAACTTGGGGTATGACCAGGCAAAGGCTTTTGACCATCTTTTTCACTTTCAGTAGTCTTTCTTTTTGTTTGGGAACAAGTCTTATGTTGATGATCACTGACTTTCCATTTTCGAGGATCATATACTCCAGATTGGTGGGCAATGGTTTCAAATCTAGGGGCTCTTGTTTAAATCTCTCAGGAATTTCCAACTTCCCCTAGTTGATGTTTTCAAGGTTAAGGTTTGGAAGTTGGCAACGAACTTGCTCCAATGTATCTATGCTTTCAATGTAAGCATTAGTTATCCCATCGGTTAGTTCCATGTATGTTAGTGAGTTGCTCTCTTGATTGGCCATCAGCCACTGGGTTTCTTCTTGTCATGTGGCTGCTGCATATAGGCACTTTTGTATATTAATGTCTTGTGCACATCGATTGCATGCAGGCAATGCTAATCTTTGCATGACTCATGATCTCTACACGCAATGGCACCCTGTGTCACTGTATGCGATGCATGAAACTTTCTTCTTCTCGATCTTTCCAAAAGTGTTCTTCTTGGATATTTCCAAGGAAAGATTGTGGATTCCTAGGCGTGCATCTATAGTACTTAGCCATGTCCTTCCCATTATTATTGGGAAGTCCCCCTTACCATTGTTTACTTGTATCACTAGGAAATCAGCTGGATACGACCACCCACACACAGTGGTTACAATTTCCTCCACCAGTCCCAAGGGAATAGTGATGGACTAGTTAGCTAGCTCTAGTCGAATGTTACTCTTCCTTAATGGAGGCAGGTTCTAGACTTTGTACATCTCTTGTGATATTAGATTGACTCTGGAACCTGAGTCCAGAAGAGCTTTACATGGTTCATTCCCAGCGACTTGGAGATAGATTAGAGGGCTTCCAGGATCAGAGAATTTCCTAGGAAGGTGGCCTACCTTAATCCAGTTAGTAATGACATGTGTTAACATAATCGTGTACGTTAAGCTTGATTTTAGTGTTGAAGGGGGCATGGAAGCCTTATTTGATAGGGAGGTGTTTAGATGTTCAACCACTTGTGATGGTGAGGGCTTGGTTGGATTGTTGGTTCAGAAGAAAGGCCTTCTCTTCATAAGGTTGTCAAAACCAATTGTAGATTGAGGATTCACAGCCCTCATGACATTGTGTTGCTGCAATTGAGTGGGGAGTTCCCCTTGCATTGTTGAAGCAGGTGGTAATGGAGCTATTGGTATGAGAGTTGCGGATGGGTTTGGAGGATGATATGTCTATAGGTTGTCTTTCCCAGGAGAAGGATTCCTATAATACTCCCAAGCTTGGTAGTGACATTGTGGTGTCATGTGACCAACAGAGTTACATGGAGAGATTGGCTGCTGCATGTAGTAGCCATATGGATCTGGTTGCCGGTAAGGATATTGTTGCCTTGGTGGTGGCATCCCCTGTGATTGTGGGTATTGCCACTGTTGGTGTTGCTCAATAGGTTGTGGCATAGTTCCACTTGGATAATATGTTAAAGGCTAGTGGAACTGCCTTGAGTTACCTTGGGGATAAGGTAACTGTCAGGGTGCTTGCTGTTTGTTAAGTCATGGGTTAAGTGCATACACCCCAAACTCTTGCAGATGTGAGATTATTGGGCAACATCCCTTAGGATGGTCATATTGGCATATCTCACATCCACTGTCATTGTCCGTATCAGAATGCACAACCTCTTCGGTGATGGCCATTTTACCCTTACCTTTGTTACGTGCATTGACCATGTCCCTCTTTTTCTTCTTTTCATAGTCATTACCTTGCTCCTTAGACTCCTCTACAATTTTGAGAACGGTTTCAAATCTACTATCTAGGGAGTCCCACATTTGGTCTACCTTTGCCGATACCTCCATTGTTAATTTTTGGAGTGGCAAGGTTTTCCTATGCATCATCTTTTCGAGTGGTGACTCTTCCTCCTCCTCACAAAATCTCACTCCCCTTTTTTGGAGGGAAGGATCACGGTTGTACTCTTCCGCACTTTCTCTCTTACGTAGCTCTCCTTCTTCCTTGGCTACTTGCTCTAAGCAATCTATAAACCTGATGGAACCTAAGCTCTGATAACCTCCCTTGGGCATACATTCCAAGGGTTCTCCTGGTTTCATGCCTAAGTCCATCTACGAGATGGCATAGTTGATCCTACTGCGAGTAACCATGGCCCGGGCAACGATGTAACAATGCATAATATCATTCCATGGCATCATCCAAGGGTTCATGGCTTCCCTACTTCCATCCTTGGATTTTCTTTGGTAGGTTGGGCACTAGGGAGTACGTTTGATACTTATCATTAAACAGTTCTAGCATCGTACTGCACCTTTGAATGGATTCCAGTTCTAAGGACCGGTACAAGCTTTCCGCTTCTTTTACTAGTATCCTTGGGAACAACTTTAGTTTTTGCCATTCGTTCTCGATGTTCTGCAAGGCACATGCATCATGAAATTCTTGTAAATGGTTCTGAGGATCAATGTTGTATCCCCCCTCAAATCGTGGGATGTTATTCATGTCTAACCTCTTGATCGTGCTATCTTTTTGGTGCCTTGTGGGAATTCTTATGGCCTCCATGATATCTAACATGCTTCGGGTTGCGAGTAGAGGTTCTTCATGATCATTTTGTTCATAGTGTCTGTGATGTCTACGCGATTCCCTACTCTCCCTTCTTCTATTCCGTGATTCTCTAAAGTTCCCTCATCCTCGTTCTCAACTCTCTCGTCGAGGTTTCTCACTTTGTTTACCTTTATCCTCATGGTTAGGTTCCTTATGACTACATCCTAATACTGAAGGAGAGGGTGAATGTGACAATGAAGGTGAAGAAGAAGGAGAACCATCGCTGTGATGATGTTTCCTACCATCTCTTTGATGGTTCTAGCCCTGATCATGATTACGATCAAAATGCCCACCCTTATCATGTGTTTGTGTTCCCTCGTTGAACACTTGGTGTTCGTGGGGATCAAAACCAAGATTGTGAATCGTGGAGTAGAGGTTCTGATACACCACCTCCTGACCATTATTAGGAGGGGAAACATAGTTTTGTGGAGAATCTATTGAAATAGGTTTACCACCCTCAATTTCGCTTAAGATGAGTGGAGCGTTATGGGGTCCTTTGCCCTTCAAAGATATGTGATATCTCTCTTGTTGTAAGTCCATTTGTTGTTGCGCTTCTGTCAGATGGTAGTCCCTTGTGTCATGGTTACATGTAATATATTCTGCGTATAACTGTGACATGCCTATTCGTGCGAGAGCACGAAGGAGCATGTTGGGGACTGCTCGGTCTGGAGGCAACAGTATGTTACCCTCCAAGTCTCTTCAACACAGTTGTTCATCTCGATGGAGAATAAAGGTAAAGTTGGGTACATATTCATCATGATGAATATATACCACACGGAACTATTGAGGAACTAGCGGATCTTGGTTACATGTGTTGTACCACCGACTGTCTCTTGTGTTGGTCCTAGGTGGTGAAGTGCTTTTGTGCGAAGAAGAAGAAATTTTTGTCTTGTTTAGTGTGCTAATTACTGTTGTCTTATTTTTCTTTTGATCAACCCTAAGGGTTCGTTCTAGCATCCCAACGATATGAATGATCTCCTATGTTCTACACAGTGCACAAACAACTAAGTTCCCGACAACAGCGCCAATGATGAGTGGCGAGGTACCCCTACACTCAACCATATGAATACGAGCGTCTCACGCGCAATTCGGTCGAACTCAAAGGACTAAGTGCTTACGCGCCTTAATGGAACACTTAAGGTTAATCAATCACTATCTTCCCAAACTTACTTGTATTGTCATGATTGTATGGTTAACTAAGCTTGAGGTATATGATTTTTATATCTTTTATCTTTTTAATGTCTTATGCTAATAGGGAAAGGTGAAGAGAATTAAGTGACTAACTTTCATTAACTATTCACTAACTAAGTTCTAATTGTCCTAGCACCAGTATCTATTCCCACTTGCTGCACACACCCTGAACTAATGCAACGCTGCTGAGATTACCAAACGCTACTCGTTACTGGGTTACCAAGCATTACACACGTGCTCAAAGTGGTCGTACTGAGTGCACTTAACTAGGAGAGTTAAGGGTTGAGAGATATTAATTATCTAGGAAAGCATTTAAACATTTAACAATAATTAATTCCTATTTAGCTTAGTCCACATGCTACAAGGTTTATCAGAAACTTTATCTTTATTATCGTATACAAATGTGTGCTTAGGTACAATTTGTTCGACTTAAGATCCGTTCACTTTAACACTCCTATTGTAGGCACATGGAAATTATTCTAACTTTGGAATGGTAAAACTACAAGAGTTTGGCTAAGGGTCTAAATCTAAGTGCCTAAAATAGGGAAAGCTGCCTCTTATTTATAGACATTACGGTGGGCCGTGATATCGTGTACATGATATCGTGGATGCAGACGCAATATCAGGGATGCGATATCGCGTACGAAATATTGTGGCTCATCAGTTTGCCCTTTGTTCAAGGGAGTTAGACTTAGACCCTTAGCGAGATTCTTGTGGTTTTTTTATTCCAGAGTTAGAATTATTTCTGTGTGCCTGCAGTAGGAGTCATAGAGTAAATGGATCTTTATTCGAGCAATTTGTACCTGAGCACAATTTTGTATACAACAATAAAGATGAACTTTATGATAAACCTTGCAGCATACAAATTAAGCTAATTAGTAATTCATGATTGTTTAATTTTTTCTAGTTACCTAATATCTTTCTCAACCTTTAACCCCCTTAGTTAAATACACTCAATACGACCACTTCGAGCATGCATGTAGCACTTGGTAACTCAGTAACGATTAGCATTTGGTAATCCCAGTAGTGTTGCATTGGTTTAGGATGTGTATGGCAAGTGGGAATGGATACTGGTGTTAGGAACATTTAGAACTTTGTTAATGAATAGTTAATGTAAGTTAGTCACTTAGTTCTCTCTCCTTTTCTTTTATTAGTAGGAGACATAAAAAGATAAAAAGCTATAAAAAATCATATACCTCAAGCTTACTTAACCATACAACTATGACAATACAAGTAAGTTTGGGAAGATAACGATTGATTAACCCTGAGTGTTCCATTAAGGCGCATAAGCACTTAGTCCTTGGAGTTCGACCGAATCGTGCATGAAACGCTCGTATTCGTATAGTTGAGTGTAGGGGTACCTCGCCACTCAGCATTGGCACCGTTGCCGAGGACTTAGTTATTTTTGCACTACGTAGAACATAAGAAATCATTCATATCATTGGAACATTTGAAAGAATCCTTAGGGTTAATCAAAGAAAGATAAGACAATGGTACATCACACACTGAACAAGACAAAAATTTCTTCTTCTTCACATAAGAGCACTTGACCACCTAGGACTAACCCAAGAGGCAGTCGGTGGCATAATACACGTAACCAAGATCCACTAGTTCCTCAACAGTTTCATGTGGTATATACTGATCCCAATGAGTATGTACCCAATTTCACCTTTCTTCTCCACCAAGATGAACAACTACATTGGAGAGACTTGGAGGGTAACAAAGTGTTGCCTCCAGACCGATCAGTCCCCAACATGCTCCTTCGTGCTCTCACATGAATAGGCATGCTGCTTTTATACCCAGAATATGTTGCATGAGATCATGACACAAGGGACTATCATCCCAAAGAAGCGCAACATCAAAGGGACTTGTGACAAGAGAGATACCATACATCCTTGAAGGGTAAATGGCCCCATAATGCTCTGCACATTTTGAGAGAAATTGAGGATGATGAACCTTCTCTAATAGGTTCCCCACAAAACGATGTTTCTCCTCCTAACACTGGTCAGGAGGTGGTGTATCAGAACCTTCACTCCACTATTCACAACCCTGGTTTTGATACCCACAAACATGAAGTATTCAAAGAAGGAACAAAAACACACAATAAGGGCGGATGTTCTGATCGTGATCATGATCGAGGCCGAGACCACTAAAGAGAAGGTAGAAAACACCATCATGGTGATGGTTCTCCTTCTTCTTCACCTTCATTGTCACCTTCACCCTCTCCTTCAGTGTCCAGACGTAGTCATAGGAAAACCAATCATGAGGATAAGGAAAAACAAAGTGAAAAACATCGATGAGACAGTCGAGAATGAGGACGAGGGCACTCTAAGAAATCAAGGAATAGAAGAAGGGAGAGTAGGAAACTACATAGACACCATAGATGCTATGAATGAGATGATCACGAAGAACCCCTACTCGTAACTAGAAGCATTCTAGATATAATGGAGGCCATAAGAGTTCCCACAAGGCACCAAAAGGATAGCAGGATTAAGAGGTTAGACATGAACAACATCCTATGATTTGAAGGGGGATATAACATTGATCCTCAAAATCATTTACAAGCATTCCACGATGCATGTGCCTTGTAAAACATAGAAAATGAATGGAAAAAACTGAAGTTGTTCCCAAGGACATTAGTGAAAGAAGCTAAAAGATGGTACCGGTCCTTAGAATCGAAATCCATTTAGAGGTGGAGTACAATGTTAGAACTATTCAATGATAAGTACCAAATGTACTCCTGAGTCTCTAACATATGGAAGAAAATCCAAGGATAGAAGCAAGGAAATCATGAACCCTTGGATGCTACCATGGGCCACTATTACGCACTGTTACATCGTTGCCCTGGCCATGGTTATTCGCAGTGGGATCAACTATGCCATCTCGTGGATGGAATTAGGCATGAAATAAGAAGAACCCTTGGGACGTATGCCCAAGGAAGGTTATCAGAGCTTAGGTCTCATCAAATTCATAGATTGCTAGAGTAAGTAGCCAAAGAAGAAGGTGAGCTACAAAAGAGAGAAAGTGCAAAAGAATACAATATAGATCCTTCCCTCCAAAAAAGGGGAGTGAGATTTTGTGAGGAGGAAGAAGAGTCACCACTCGAAGAGACGGTGAATAGGAAAACTTTGCCTCTCCAAAATTTAATGACAGAAATATTGGCAAAGGTAGACCAAATGTGGAACTCCCTAGATAGTAGGTTTGAAACTGTTCTTAAAATTATAGAGGAGTCTAGGGAGCGAGGTAGTGATCATGACAAAAAGAAAAAGAAAGAAGTGGAAAATGCACGTAACAAGGGTAAGGGTAAAATGGCCATCATAGAAGAGGTTGTGGATTCAGACATAGACAATGATGGTGGATGCGAGATATGCCAATATGACCATCCTAAGGGATGTTGCCCAGTGATCTCACATCTACAAGAGTCAGGGGTGTATGCACTCAACCCATGACTAAATGAACGGCAAACACCCCGACGGTTAACTTATCCCCAAGGTAACCCAAGGCAATTCCACCAACCTTCAACATATTATCCAAATGGAACTCCACCACAACCTATTGAGCAACATCAATAGTGGAAATACCCATAGTCATGGGGGATGCCCCCACTAAGGCAACAATACCCCTACTGGCAACCTGACCCATATGGCTACTACGTGCAGCATCCAATCTCTCCACGTGACTCTGTTAGTCATGTTACATCACAACATCATTACCAAGCTCATGAGTATTATAGAACTCCTTCTCCTAGGGAAGATAACCCATAAACATACCATTCTTCAAATCCATCTACAACTCTCACAGCAATAGCTCCATTACCACCCGCTCCAGCAATGCAAGGGGAACTCCCTACTCAATCACAGCAACGCAATGCTGCAAGGGTTGTAAATCCTCAACCCACTATCGATTTTGAAAACCATATGAAGAAAAGATCTTTCTTTAGAGCCAACAGTCCGACCAAGCCCTTACAACCACAAGCAGTTGAACCTCTAAACGCCTCTCCATAAAATAAGGCTTCAGAGATCCCTTCGAACCAAACACCAAGCTCAAAGCATATGGTTATGTTAACACATGCTATTACTGACTGGATTAAAGTTGGCCACCTTTCCAGGAAATTCTCTGATCCTGGAAGCCCCCTAATTTATCTCCAAATCGCTAGGAATGAGCCATGCAAAGCTCTTCTGGATTTAGGGTCCAGAGTCAACTTAATATCACAAGAAATGTACAAAGCCTAGAACCTGTCTCCATTAAGGAAGAGCAATATTCACCTAAAGTTGGCCAACCAATCCATCACTATTCCCTTGGGACTGGTGAAGGACATCATCACCATTGTGTGTGGGTGGTTGTACCCAGCTGATTTCCTAGTGATACAAGTGAATAACGGTAAAGGGAACTTTCCAATAATAATGGGAAGGGCATGGCTAAGTACTATAGATGCATGCGTATGAATCCACGATCTTTCCCTGGAAATATCTAAGGAGAACACTTTTGAAAAGATCGAGAAGAGGAAGGTTCCATGCATCGCATATAGTGATACAGGGTGCAATTGTGTACAGAAATCATGGGTTGTGCAAAGTTTAGCATTACCTGCATGCAACTGATGTGCACAAGACATTAACATACAAAAGTACCTGTGTGCAACAACCACATGACAAGAAGACACCTAGTGGTTGATAGCTAATCAAGAGAGCAACTCACTAACGTGCATGGAACTAACTAAGGGAATAACTTATGCTTATATTGAAAGTGTGGATGCACTAGAGCAGGTCAGCTACCAACTTCCAAACCTTAACCTTGAAAACATCAACTGGGGGAAGTTGGAAATCCCTGAAAAATTAAAAAAAGAGCCCCTATAATTGAAACCATTGCCCATCGGTCTAGAATATAGGACCCTTGAAAATAGAAAACCGGTAATCATCAATGCAAGACTTGCTTCCAAACAAAAAGAAAGACTAATGGAAGTAATAAATAAGTGGTCAAAAGCCTTTTCCTGGTCATATCCCAAATTAACTGGAATAGATCCTAGGATATGCCAGCATAGGATTTACACTGATCCCTCCATGAAACCTCCAAAACAACCGTAGAGGTGACTGAACCCAAAAATAAAGTTAGTAAAAGAAGAAATAAAATAGCTTCTTAAGGCTGGGTTCATATATCCCATTACTGATAGTGAATGGATTAGCCCTCTCATGATCATGCCTAAAAAGGGAGGAAAATGGAGGGTGTGCATAGATTTTAGGCTGTTGAACATGGCAACATTTAAGGATCACTTTCCGTTGCCATTCGTTGACCAAGTCTTAGACACCATAGCAGGCATCACTATTATAGTTTTCTGAATGGCTATAGTGGATACAACCAAATACAGATAGCCCTAGAAAACCAAGCCAAGACAACGATCACTAGTCCTTGGGGAACGTTTTCATATAAACAAATGCTGTTTGGCTTGTGCAATGCTCCTGCCATGTTTTAATGCCTAGTTCTAAGCATATTCCAATAGCAGATAGGAAATGGAGTGGAAGTATTTATGGATGACTTCTCCACCTATGGAACAAGTTTTGATCAAGTCCTAAACCTATTAGAGCAAGTGCTGAAAAGATGCATAGAAACCAATTTAGGGCTCAACTAGCAGAAAAGCCATTTAATGGTCCAAGAATGCATAGTGCTTGGGCATAAGGTTTCACATGCAGGAATAGAGGTAGACCCATATAAAATTAGGGTCATCTAAGGAATCACCCAACAATTAGAAAACTATCAAAGAGATTTGGTCATTCCTTGGACACACTAGCTACTATAGGAGATTCATTGAGAACTTCTCCAAGGTTGCCAAACCATTGGTAGAGCTAATGAAGAAGGACGTACCATTTGAGTGGACCAGGAAATGTGAACGAGCATTCCAAACTTTGAAATAAAAGCTTGTAGAAACTCCCATTCTACAAGCTCCTGACTGGTCCAGACTATTCCACATAATCACTGACATTTCTAGTTATGCTTTAGGATCTGTACTTACATAGTTAGATGACCAAAAATGCCCTTACTACATCCACTATGCAAGTAGAAGTATCGTCAATGCACAACTTAACTACACAACTATAGAGAAAGAATTAATGGCTGTAGTGTTTGCACTAGATAAATTTAGGCACTATGTGTTAGGTTACAAAGTGTTCATCCATATAGATCATAGTGCAATCTGGTTCCTCATGAACAATCCAATGGTTAGCCCTCGTATTATATGATGGCTGGTAATCCTACAGGAGTTCAGTCTAACGATGATCGATTGAAAGGACACCGAGAACATAGTTGCAGATCATTTATCTTGGTTGTGCTGGGACAACAAAGAGGATGAATATGTAATGTCTAATCATTTTCCTGATGAAGCCCTCTTTGCCAGTGTAGTAAATAACCAATCCATGGAGACAACCTGGTATACTAGTATTCTCACCTATCTCCTTACTGAATAAACACCACAGGAGCTAGACTTTAGGAAGAAGCAACAGTTTCTTCACAAAGCCAAGTACTTCATGGAGATCAATGGACAAATTTACAAAGTGTGTCTTGATGACTTGGTTCAATGGTGCATGCCCAAGGTAGACCAACTGAGAGTTCTCCAAGATGCTCATGAGAGCCCTTGTGGGGGTCACTATGCGGGGAGACGAATGGCTATTAAGATCTTTCTTGCAAGATATTGCTAGCCAACATTATTTCGAGATGCCCATCAATTTATTTGATCTTGTGAGTGCTTTCAACGTGATGGGGGAATGATTGCTAGAATGGAGGGTGCACAACAATGGATTCAACCATTAGAACCCCTCGACATTTGGGGAATAGACTTTATGGGGCCCATTACACTAATGTCCAATGGGAAAGCTTACATTGTAGTTGCTGTAGACTATCTAACAAAATGGGCTGAAGTAGCTGCTGTTACAAATTACACATCATCTACAACTACATGATTTGTGCAACAAAAAATCGTAAATAGGTTTGGTGTGCCATGTGCACTTATTTCGGATAATGGAACACACTTCACAGGTGCAACTTTTTGGAAGTTAATGCAATGCTTAGTGATTGAACATAAATTGACTACACCTTATCACCCCCAAGCTAATGAACAAGGTGAGGTCACCAATAGGGAGATCACTAAAATATTAACTAGGACAATTAGCAAGTATAGGCAAGATTGGAGCACTAAACTGAATGATGCTCTTTGGGCATACTACTCCATCTGGAAACTCCCTATAGGCTACTCCCCCTATGAGTTAGTGTACGAAAAGCTTCCAACGCTTCCAATTCAAACTGAGCTCCGTACACTATCCATGGCTTGTGACCTCCACCTCGATCTTGATCTAGCACAAAAAAAAAGGTTGGAAACTTTAAACGTGCTGGAAAAAAATTGATTAGATGCCCTATCATCAAATGAGTTGCATAAGGCATATAACAAGCAACGTCATGACTTGAAGATTCAAAAGGTTAAGTATCAACTAGGAGATAAGGTTTTCTATTGGAATCCTGCACATGTGCCAGAACAGAAAAAATTTCAAACACTGTGGGAAGGACCTTACATTATTCATACAACCTTTCCTTCAGTCGCCATGACCATATAAAAACTTGAGAGCCCTAATAAGAGATTATTAGTCAATGTGCAATAGAACAAACCTTTCCATGAATTTAGAATGGCAAGTGCACATAATACCTCTGAGAAGGGATGACCTTGCTCACTATTTCGTATCTCCTCCTTCCAGCTCAGTCACGGGGGAGACAACCACCTCTGCTAACCATTTAAAGCCCTCAATTCCATTTTAAGTTTCTTTTTACACATGTTTGTTTTACAAATTTCTTTAACTTTTTTTATTTTTGTTTTGCAACATCAATTATACTTTTTCATTTCTTTTTGTAACTATTTGTTTTTTTTTGTCTTTGTCTTTCTTTGTTGTTTTGATTTTGTTAGATTTTTCACCTAATAATTGCTCCTAATGGTGGTATGAACTGTATTCTATGGATTACTAATGTTTGGTTTTTATCTTTGAGTTATGATGCTGATACTAAGGTATGGTTCTTCTGATATAACAAGTAATGAGTCCATGTCATCTATGCATCCATGAATTTCTATGGTCTCTCTTGGCTTGGAACTGTACAATCCCTTTCTTTAATAATAAAACTATTAACAAATTGGTGACTAGGCATTTCTCAAACTAATGAAGGACTCAAGGAGTAAAAAGGGTGTGACTTCAAAGGGATTTGATGCATGGGTGCTGGCTATTCTTTTGGGTTCTTGGATGTTTTCTTCTTGAGTTTTCCTTACCATTCCAAAGTTGCTCCATTATTGGGAAGCCGAGCCAATAAAAATAAGTCTTTGCATGGTGTGGTTCTTACGCAAAAAAAAAAAGAGAATTCAAAGCACACCCCTTAGACAAAATAATCATTTGGGCTACAAGCACTGGTTATGGAACTAAATAAACATGTTCTCTCTAACTAGGGCCCTCTCTTGCTTCCTACTTTTCCCTTTCTCGTTTCCTCAGAATGTTGGTGACTCTTTGGGGAAGCATTCTTGTTACTTCAAGTGGATGGATTGACCAAGGGTATTAATGTGAACTCACTGGATGTGGATTGTTTGAGGCTGGATTTGGAATAAGATCCACTCAATCACATTAACCATACATACATAAGGGGCTGTACACCACCTTATTCTTGGGACTCCATTCCATTCTCTTCTCCTCATCATTCTTTCTCCATTTTCCACCTCATTGTCGATTGTATCAGTAGTCTATATTTTGGTTGATGCATTGTTTTCTTTTTGGTGAATTCTTGTGGTTAAGACTATAACTCTTGTTCCAAATAACATTTCTAGAGCCTATGGACTCTTTGAATGTGGGATTTTCAGGGCATAAATGGCATGCACCTGCTTTGGGGAGAATCCACTAGCATTCTTATCTCTGACATCCATTTTATCGGCATTTCTGTTGTTTCTTTTTCTCCATCTTTCTTATTCCTTATCTTTTTCCATTCTATTGCTACCGAAGGATCGCTCTTAGTCATGGGGGCCTTGGTCCAATTTCTTCAATTTTTCCTAACCCCTACACCTTGGGTAGTCACTAATGTTATATCTCTAGAATCCATATTAGCCATATCACAACTCAACCAATGGACCTTACACCGAGGCAAGGTATCAACTGTATTGTGATTTACTTATCCTTGCTCATATCTGACTATGTTGTGTGTGCATATGACAATCATACAACAATGGACTGGACCTAGAGGAAACACTTAGGATGGACTGGTGCTGGAACAATTGTGCAAGGAACAAGATTGATAGTGTGGTTATGGATGGACAACATAAGGCACAATCCTGGCGTCGGTAGCAACACGTCTTCTTCTTTTCTCTCTCTTCTCTCTGAGCTATCAAATAAGTCTAGATGTCAATTGTATATAGTATTTATTCTTGTAGTCATGAACACTAATATTGTCATGTATTGTAATGATTGATCCATTCACACATCATGCCATTCACCATTAGTTGTCATTCAAGTCAATAATCCCATACCTTCCCAATATTTTGTAAGGAACTTGAGGACAAGTTTTCATTCAGTCATGGGGGTATGATGAGCAGGGATATCGCGTCCTACCTCATCTTCTATAAATAAGAGGCAGTGCCCTTTGTTCAAGGGAGTTAGACTTAGACCCTTAGCAAGATTCTTGCAGTTTTGTTATTCCAGAGTTAGAATTATTTCTATGTGCCCACAGTAGGAGTCATAGAGTGAACGGATCTTTATTCAAGCAATTTGTACCTGAGCATAATTTTGTGTACGGTAATAAAGACAAACTTTATGATAAACCTTGTAGCATATAGAATAAGCTAATTAGTCATTCATGATTGTTTAATGCTTTTCTAGTTAATTAATATCTTTCTCAACCTTCAACCCCCTTAGTTAAATACACTAAGTACGACCACTTCGAGCATGCGTGTAGCACTTGGTAACTTAGTAACGATTAGTGTTTGGTAATCCTAGTAGCGTTGCATTGGTTCATAATGTGTATGGAAAGTGGGAACAGATACTGATGTTAGGAACATTTAGAACTTAGTTAATGAATAGTTAATGTAAGTTAGTCACTTAGTTCTCTCTCCCTTTCTTTTATTAGCAGGAGACATAAAAAGACAAAAAGCTATAAAAAATATATACCTCAAGCTTACTTAACCATACAACCGTGACAATACAAGTAAGTTTGGGATGACAATGATTGATTAACCCTAAGTGTTCCATTAAGGTGCATAAGCACTTAGTCCTTGGAGTTCGACCGGATCATGTGTGAAACACTCGTATTCATATGGTTGAATGTAGGGGTACCTTGCCTCTTTTTAGCCACAAGTATCATCTCCTAGCAGCACAAGTCAAGCACACACCAATTGCTCCTTCCCACAAATTCCCGTCACCACCCATCACCCAAACAATATGCAGATTCCTATCAACATACATCACCCAAACAATACATAGGCCACAAAATGCTAGCTGCATTCTTCTCATTTTTCTAGTCATGAACCAGCAAAAAACATGTCTGTTGCTATCAACTCTGAAAAAAATGTGCCTATTGCTGCCAATTTTGGACATGAATCTACAACAGTAATTAGCCCAAGACAACCACATCCCAACCACTTCCCTCTAACAACCAAAACCCCTGTGTCCCAAGACTATCATCCTACACTCCACTCTCATGTAGAATAAAAAAATTATATACCTCAAGCTTACTTAACCATACAACCGTGAAAATACAAGTAAGTTTGGGAAGACAATGATTGATTAACCCTGAGTGTTCCATTAAGGTGCATAAGCACTTAGTCCTTGGAGTTCGACCGGATCGTGCGTGAAACACTCGTATTCATATGGTTGAATGTAGGGGATACCTTGCCTCTTAGCAATGGGCACCGAGAATGTAGTTGCAGATCATTTATCTCGGTTGCACTAGGACAGTAAAAAGGATTAATATGTAATGTCCGATCATTTTCTTGATGAAGCCCTCTTTGTCGGTGTAGTGAATAACCAACCCATAGAGACGAACTAGTATAGTAGTATTCTCATCTATCTCCTTACTCAACAAACACCATAAGAGCTGAACTTAGGAAGAAATAACAGTTTCTTCATAGAGCCAAGCACTTCATGGAGATCAATGGACAACTTTACAAAGTGTGTCTTGATGGCTTGATTCAATGGTGTGTGCCCGAGGTAGACCAACTGAGAGTTCTCCAAGACACTCATGAGGGCCCTTGTGGGGGTCAGTATGTGGGGAGATGAATGACTATGAAGATCTTTCTTGTAGGATATTACTAGCCAACATTATTTCAGGATGCCCATTAATTTGTCCAATCTTGTGAGCACTACCAATGTGATGGGGGAATGACTGCTAGAATGGAGGGTTCACAAAAATGGATTCAACCTTTAGAACCCTTGGAAATTTAGGGAATATACTTTATGGGACCCATTACACCAATGTCCAATGGAAAATCTTACATCGTAGTTGCCGTAGACTATCTTTCGAAATGGGTTGAAGCAGCTACTGTTATAGACTACACATCATCTATAGTTGCACAATTTGTGCAACAACAAATCGTAAATAGGTTTGGTGTGCCATGTGCACTTATTTCAAATAATGGAACATACTTCACAGGTGCAAATTTTCAGAAGTTAATGCAATGCTTAGGGGTTGAACATAAATTGACTACACCTTATCACCCCTAAGCTAACGGACAAGCTAAGGTCACCAATAGGGAGATCACTAAAATATTAACTAGGAAAATTAGCAAGTATAGGTAAGATTGGAGCACTAAACTGAATGATGCTCTTTGGGCATACCGCTCCACCTGGAAACTCCCTATAGGCTAATCTCCCTATGAGTTAGTGTACGGAAAGCTTCCAACACTTCCGATTCAAACCAAGCCCTGTACACTATCCATGGCTTGTGACCTCCACCTCGATCTTGATTTATTACAAAAACAAACGTTGGCAACTCTAAATATGCTAGACAAAAATCAATTAGCTACCCTATCATCAAATGAGTTGCACAAGGCATATAAGAGGCAATGTCGTGACTTGAAGATTCAAAAATTTAAGTATCAACTAGGAGATAAGGTTCTCTATTAGAATCCCACACATGTGCCACAACGCACAAAATTTCAAACACTATGGGAAGGATCTTACATTATTCATACAACCTTTCCTTCAGGGGCCATGACCATATACAAACCTAAGAGCCCTGATAAGAGATTATTAGTTAATGTGCAACAAACCAAACCTTTCCATGAATTTAGAATGGCTAGTGCACATAACACCTTTGAGAAGGGATGACCTTGCTCACTATTTTGGATCTCCCCCTTCCAACTCAGTCATGGGGGAGACAACCACCTCTGCTAACCATTTGAGGCCCTCAATTCCATTTTAAGTTTTTGTTTTACAAATTTCTTTAACTTTTGTTGTTTTTGTTTTACAACATCGTCTATACTTTTTCATTTCTTTTTGTGACTATTTATTCTATTTTTTTTTGTTCTTATTTTTCTCTTTGTCTGTTGTTTTGATTTTTTAGATTCATCACCTAATAAGTGCTCCTAATGGTGGTATGAATTGTGTTCTATGGATTGCTAATGTTTGGTCTTTACCTTTGAGTTATAATGTTGATACTAAAGTATGGTTCTTTTGATATAATAGGAAATGAGTCCACATCATCCATGCATCCATGAATTTCTATGGTCTCTCTTTGCTTGGAACTATACAGTCCCTTTCTTTAATAATAAAACTATTAACAAATTGGTGATTGGGCATTTCTCAAACTAAGGAAGGACTCAAAGACTGAAAAGGGTGTGACTTCAAAGGGATTTGATGCATGTGTGCTGGCTATTCTCTTAGNTTACTTCAAGTGGATGGATTGGCCAAGTGTATGAATGCGAACTTAATGGATGTGGATTGTTTGAGGCTAGATTTGGAATGAGATCTACTTAATCACATTAACCACACATACACAAGGGGCTGTACACCACCTTATTCTTGGGACTCCATTCCATTCTCTTGTCCTCATCATTCTTTCTCCATTTTCCACCTCATTGTCGGTTGTATCAGTAGTCTATATTTTGGTTGATGCATTTTTTTCTTTTTGGTGAATTCTTATGGTTAAGACTTTAACTCTTACTTCCAAATGACATTTCCAAAGCCTACAGACTCTTTGAATGTGGGACTATCAGGGCATAAAAGGCATGCACCTACTTTGGGGAGAACCCACTCGCATTCTTATTTGATGCATCAGTTAACTTCTTTCCCTTAAAAATTCCCGCAATCAACATTTGTTTTGTTCATTTCCATCTCTAACATCCATTTTATAGGTGTTGCCATTATTTCGTTTTCTCCATCTTTCTTATTCCTTATCTTTTTCCATTCTATCACTACCGGAGGATCACTCTTAGTCATGGGGGCCTTGGTCCAATTTTTTCAATTTTTCCTAACCCCTAGACCTTGAATAGTCACCAATGTTATATCTCTAGAATTCGTATTAGCCATATCACAACTCAGCCAATGGAACTTACACCGAGGTAAGGTATCAACTGTATTGTGATTTACTTATCCTTGCTCATAGGTGACTGTGTTGTGTGTGTAGATGACAATCATACAGCAATGGACTAGACCTAGAGGAAACACTTAGGATGGACTGGTGTTGGAACAATTGTGAAAGGAACAAGATTGATGGTGTGGTTATGGATGGAAAATGGAAGGCACAATCTTGGCATCTACAACAACACGTCTATTTTTTCCTCTCAACCCTTTTCTCTCAGTGCATGCCTACAATGTGATGATTGTAATTGTATGGCAACCTTATTCGAGTGTGACGTACTTGGACATGCACATGACCGACAATAAAGATCAAGATTACTTCATCATTGCAGCATCCACTTAGCTTAATGGTTTAATTGTTATTGTCATTTATTGCTTCCCTAGTTAATATCTCTCTACCCTTATCTCCTAGTAATGAAAAATGAGTATGACTGAATCACGAGCATTTAAGTGTGACTAATTGGTAACCCAGTAGCGTACTTAGGCCATGTGCTTGGTAATCCCAATGGTAGTCATGCACGAGGTCCAAGATGTATACAGATGATTAAGGAATGGATGCTCATCGCACTTAGGCTAGTTAGATTCTCTCTCACTCACACTCTCTCCTAGTTTAGTCGATATTATTTACCATCATACCCAGGAGTAGCATTAGTGTAGGAACACATCATACACCTCACTCTAGACTAAACCATACGTGAAAAAGCTAATACTAGTCTAGGTGGGAAGACATCAAACTGTGATCTACAAGTAATTGTCTGGATACCACAACTAGCCCGTTTGAGGAGTTCAACCGGATCATGCATGAAACACTTGTATTCATATGGTTGAGTGTAGGGGTACCACGCCACTCATCATTGGCGCCGTAGCCAGGGATCAAACCTAAGTCGCCCATGTGACAGGCGAGAATACTTACCACTATAAGATGTTTGGATTGGATGGTTAGAACTTTGAATGCATTAAAGCATATTGAGATGTCATTGAAAATGATTTTGAGGATCTTTTTCGAGTAGGATTCAAGTATGATACTTTTCCAAAAGCCTAGTATAATACCCCCACTATTTTGCTATCCAAGAAGGAGGAGGTAGCGATTACAAGCATATTAATCTTTGAAATAGTTTATATAAAAATTTTTCCAAGCTTTTGGGAAATCAACTAAAGTCCTTGCTAGTTAATATCACAGAGGTAAATCAATCATGATTCATCTCTCAAAGGAACATTATTGATACTTTCATTGTGGCAAATAAGGCTTTTCATTAGACTTACAATCAAAAACAAGAGATTTGCTTTCTCAAACTTGATTTATCAAAAGCATATGATAAGGTGGATTATGATGCATTACTTTTCATCTTGAAGGTGTTAAGATTTTGTAGAGGGTTATGTGAGATGATCAGATTCATGCTTTTTACAATTAGATTTCAAGTTTTCCTAAATGGACAACTATTTCAGCAATTTTGCCTAGGATACAACCTTAAGTAAGATGATTCTTTATCACCATATCTCTTTGCTATTGTTTCTGATAACCTTTGCAAATAAATTAGAGAGCTAAATGTCATGTTCCCATTTCCCTAGAATCTTTGTACTCTTGAATATGCAAAGCACATGATGATTTTTTTCTCGACATCTATCCTTGAAACTAGAAAAGTAATGTTGGCATTGGATGGATTTTGTTAGTCAACAGGGCTTGAAGTCAATTGGAATAAGGCAAAGCTTTTCCATGTGGGGTGCCCAATAGAAAGATTTAAGCATATAAGGTGTATTTTTGGATGTACTATTGGCTCGCTTTCAACTACCTATTTGGGGTAGCCTCTATTTTGCATCTAAAAATTAGCTAACAATTAGGAGGGAGTGTTGGGAAAGATGCAAAATAAGTTAGGCTCTTGGAGAAGTATGTTTCTATCTTCCACTAGTAAGTTGACTCTAGCTGAATCTATTCTCTCAAGCATTCTCATTTATAATGCATTGGTTGTCAATCTTCTAGCCTAATTTGTGTTGCAAGTCAATTAGATTGTGAGGAATTTCCTTTGGTCTAGTATGGTGGAGCATGAATGATTTCATTTGATTACTTGGGATAAGGTAGCGATCCCAGTTCATGCAGGTGGTTATGGACTTCAGGATTTCAGAAGACATGCTTGTATTTTAGTTGCTAAGCTAGCTTGGTAAGTTTGATCTCGGGTGGACAAGCCTTAGGTTAATTATCTTTGGATGTGCTATTCTAATATGTGGACTTTCCTAGCCAAAGCCTTGGAGATATGAAAAACCAGTAGGAGAGGATAGACTTTCCTTTAGTTGCTTGGTTGTTGAAAATTTGGAGAAGCAACCATTCTTATGGAAGGTCTTCCAATAGGATAAGCTTATCACAAAATGATTAGGGAAGATTTTTTTCAAGCAATCACCCTATTGCACCGAGCTCTAGGGGCACGTGTAAAGGATTGGTTCAATAGGGGGTAGTGGAAAATTCCAATAATCTGTCATGACGTTAATAGATATGGCTAATTTAACAAAATTCTTGACATCCTTAAAAGACAAACTCCCCTAATTTAGCCCATGACTTGCATTTTGCTTCAACAAACCACATACAATGGATCTCATGTCTTTATAGGCAATCTTTTGCCAAAGTAAGGGAATGAGACCTTATTTGGAGGTTGCATGATTGACCAAAGATGGGATTTTTTGCTTGGCTAATGGCTCATCTTGCAATGCTCACTCAAGAAAAATGCCAACAATAGGGTTTTGCCATGGCTTCCCAGTGTATCCGTTATTATAAAAAGATTGAAATTGTGACACACCTTTTCAAAGAATGTTTGTTTACAAAAGTTGTAAGTCGATTTGTGCTTATGTGGATTGGGATCATGTAAGATCAGTGTTAGGTAATGATTACAAAAGAGCCCATCATTCAAAGCCACTTGCATGAGATTTCATTATGGGTATAAGTTGCTTAGGAGGTTTGGCTCAAGTAGAATGCTTCCATTTTTTGTGCAAAATGCCAAAACTCTTTAAATGTTTTAAAAGCATTCACTAACTTTCACTTGTGGAAAGAGGCATGAATGCACGATGACGTTTAACATTAGTGACTACTTGTGGGATGAGCTAATGTGCTGCCTGTAAACTTTGTGTTTTTTTGTTTTTCTAAATATGTATACTCTTTGTTTTAAATGAACTTTATGATATTGCACATGACTATTTTTTAGTTTTTGGTTTCAATGCTATGTAAAGATCCTTGGGTTTTTTTCATTGGTCTAAGTGTTTATCTGTTTTGCTTAAGGATCTTCTATCTTCCATGATAATACTGCTGTTGTACCTGTTGATTCGGGATTCATCCCTCTCGTTACTATCCTATTTACTCAAAATTGCAAAACAGGAAACTCTTAATAATGTTTTTTTAACACGCAAATAGAAATCATATAGAAGTGATTTTGAATTGACGCAAGAACCAGTGCAAATTATATTCATGTACAGACCCGAAACACTGGCGTTGTTTTAAAGTTTGGATTGTAACATGATACGGCATAATGAAATACTGCGGAATCAAATGTAAAGTACCATATGTTCACAGATTATTCCTTCCGTGCACACAATATCTAAATGTAAAAATATCAATAATGTTTGTGTAATTCCTAGAGCTATGTATATATATCTAAGCTCTGATGGTATTCAAATAGTAACTTCTAATGAGAATGTTATATGGTATTGCTTATAATGATAACGAAACTGGTCCTTAGCGAGTGGATGTCCATCAAACTCGCGCTACCAAGACTTCGCACAAGGAAATAATGTTTTTCTTATCTTTCTTCAAGATTTACGATGTTATAAACATAAATTGCAGGAATGGAAATGGAGCAGTTTAAACAGCCTGCAATCTCCTATGCCATGGCAAACAAGCAACATCAAGCAAGAAATTCATAGTCACGTAGACTAGATTAGGGAAGATGGATACAACCATGCTAGGATCAAGATCTAATTTTTTAAAAAGCTGTGTCTATAGCACAGTAGGAGTTGAAACAACTGCACACAATTTTCTTCTGCTATTTTTGCATTAATAGAAAAATGGTCAATAGCTTGCAAAATTGCAATTTGTTTTACTCCGTTTTTGTAGTTTTTTTTCTTTTACTTTGTCTCTGCAGCAAGAATAAAGATAATTGGGAACATAATTTTATTTCTAAAACTACAAAGATCACTGTCTATGCAGGAATCAAAGATTCCAGGATGAAGTGGAACAAGAAATTCAAAGAAGCATAATTTTTTTTTTTTTACTCCATCTCTATAGCAAGAATAAAGATACTTGGGAACATAATTTTTTTTGAAACTACAAAATTCATAGCATGTGGGAATAAAAGAGTCAAGGACAAAGTGGAAAAAGAAATTCAAATAAGTATGAATAAAAGATTCAAGGAGGAGGTGGTAAAAAAAAGATTCAAAGAAAGGTCTGAATTGCAATCTAATACATGAAATTCAAACAATTTACCATAAGGCTAGCAATTTTATTGCAATAAGTTGGTGGATTTGATTTTATTTACACTAGTAATATTGGTCCCACGATTACTTGGGTACTATTGTTGGGCAACAATGGGACTATGAATCAAACCATGAATCACTGACACTAGTGACACATCAAAGGAGATCACCTGTTGTTTAAATTGATTGCCCAAAACAATGGTTAGCATCTTGAGACTTGGTAATAAATTTGAGGAGTGTGATGTGTCATACAACAATAGCAAATCTGCTTTATCATCATCATCCTAGCCTTGTATCAACAAAATGGGGTTGGCTACATGAGTTCTTTTTTGCTATGCGTCTCTATGAAGAGCATATCTCTATTTATTTACAATTTTAGGAATATCATAGCATTTGTAAAATTTGATGTTTCATAGCTAGTTGCTAACCTGATGTTAACCCTCCTTTTGTATTCAGGATTAGGATCAATATTGGTGGAGTTAATAAACAAAGCTACATCAAACTAGTTATTCACCTCTTCATTATACTCAAGAAGATACCATAGAGACTACTTGGTGGGCCTTTTAAATTATCATTGCATATTTGTATAGATGTTGCATATGTATAGACGTAAGCAATAATGTTATAGGTTAAACTAAAGTATTATCTTAGTAGTAAGATTAATTTGACAGCTCTAAGTTGTGGGTTATTTATAAAGTTCTAATTGGACTATACATCTTGGGGTGTATCTATATTATAATTATTTGCAAGGTCATTATCCCAAAGTTAAGTTTATGAAACCATCTCAAACATGGTTTTACCAAGTGGGCTAGAAGATGAAAGATTTAAGTTCTCTTAATTAGTATATGGAATCGCCATGCTAATATAGTTTCAAAAGTATAAGGAGCAGAGGATTCCTTATGCCTTTACAACTTTAGAATCGTAGGGGATGTAGTAGACCACTACCAATCTTGCTTTCTCACTTACAATTCTTCTTAGTTAAAAGTAACATCCAAAGCATGACCTGGTGATAAAGTCACATTTAGTTGTTTATTCAATATCATAGCACATGCTATGTCATTGTAGATAGGATATTGTAGGATGTGTGTAGCCTATCAATACAACACTTAGGTGTACAGATCTACATAAGTTTTCATTCCATAGTAACAAAACTCTTTCAATTTGTTTTCAAAATCTAGCACTTAAAAGTGTGAATGCCCACAGTGTAGTATGACTTAGTCAATGGTGTCGTTGTTCAAAAATCTTGTACTTGGGCACAAGTATGACCGAAATTAAAGATCAAACTATTTTTCACTATTGCAGCATTCTCATAGTTTACTGTTTTGACTTAGCATAATGTTTACTATTTTCCTAGTTAATGTTTTACTATTCCATGCACTTTACTATTATTGTTGTTATTAAGTAGAATGAGTACGATTGATCTCAAGCACTTAGGTGTAATTGCTTAGTAACCTAGTAGTGCTATCACTTGGTACACCCAACAATGGTATAATTGGTATCCTAGTAGTAGTTACACAAAGCCCAAGGTGTGTATGGAAGATTAGGAATAGATGCTCGTTGCCATAGGCTAGAATAGATCCGTTTACTTGTTTTACTTGGATTTAGAAATCATTTCCATTTCCATTATGTTTGCTAGGAGTAATGATGGCCTACCAACATCATATATCATATACCTCACTGTGAGCTAAATCATACACATAGATTTCACTAACTCCACGTGGGAAGACAACGGTCTTGAACTTAAACCAATTGCTAGCATATTAACATTGCCACATCCATGCATTACGATCTAGTCATGTGTGAGCACTTGTGATTTATATGGTTGGGTGTTGGATTGCTTCACCACTCATCATTAACACTATTGCGAGGGACAAGTCAATGTATGTTGAGTAATTGATTTTCTAAAGTTCATTGTATCAGAAATCCAAAGTCAAATTCATAAGCTTTTAATAATTCTAAATAATTAAGAACACTTAACTAAATAGCTGAAAATAACAACATGGATTCACCAAATGATCAATCACCACCTATCAATGAACCATATAGAGGCAATGATAGAATTGGCGATAAAGAATAATGGGGGATGACAATGCAAACAAGAATCACTAATGCTCACATTGATCCTTATCATCTAGATTTTACTTTCATCTTTCATTAGGATAGTCAAATGAGGTGAAGAGACATACAAGGCAACATAGTCTTGCCTCTAGATCATGTAGCACTTAACATGCTCCAAACTTCCTTAAGGGAAATGAATCTAAACCACATCTAAGAAGGGTACCATGTGACAAACCATATGATAAGGCCCTATGAACCCATGAAGGAATAGATGAGGAGAGATGTTGCAATGTAAATCAAGCATGTACACAACAAAGGAAAGCAGGTTAGCACTTCTATTATCTTGGAAGAACTAGATGGTGATGCATTTATTACAAAACAACTCCACCAAAATCATGAAGAGCCTTAAAAAACATGTATCATTAGACTTGAGGAGCCTATCAAAGTTCAACTACATTCCACTCTAGCAAAGACACCACAAAGGGAGGCAACACACTCCAAGTATAGGTAGAACTTAAGGCTAAGAGTTTCTACTGAACATCACAAGAAGGAGTACCAGAGTCATCAAAGGAGGATAAGCCAACATCATTCTCCTACTGCCTCATCCACACCATCATAATCATCATTGGACTTTGATAGAAGGAGGCAAAGGTACTAAGACCATGATAGGGAGAAAGGAAGGATCCATGATCATCATCCACATTTTGATATCGTAGATAAAACTATGAACAAAGAAGACACAGGGATCAAAGAGAGGATTAAGAAAGGTATGACATAGAAGGGCGCATTGCTACAACCGAGCACATGAACTTGTTCACAATGATGAACCCCTGATGACAACATGTAGCATGATCAACATCCAGGAAGTTGTACATATACCAACCAACAATGTAAGGGACATCCATATCAAACAACTTGACATGAATAACATGCCCAGATTTGAGGGTGGTTATAATGTCGATCTACAACACCACCTCTAAGAATTCCATGATGCCTACATCCTACAAAATATTGAAAGTGATTGACAGAAGTTGAAGTTGTTCCCACAAACACTTGTGAAAGAAGTTGAGAATTGGTATAGATCACTTGAACCAAAATCAATTAGAAGATGGAGTACCATGCTAGAGATATTCAATGACAAATATCAAACTTATTCATGAGTGTCTAATCTAAGGAAAAAAATCCAAGGATGAAAGCAGGGGATCCATGAAACCCTTGATGTAGCATTGGGCAAGTATTACTTACTATTGCATAGATGCCTAGGCCATGGATTGTCTCAACAAGAATAGCTAAGGCATATTATTGATGGGTTATGGAATGAGACCAACGAGACCCTTGGGGCTTATGCCTATGGCCAATTATCTGAAATAACTATCCATCAAATATAGAGAATGATTGACCAAGTGGTGAAAGAAGAAGGTAAATTAAGGAAAAGAGAATCAGAAAAAGAATATAATATAGATCCATCCATCAGGAAAAAGGATGCAAGAGTTTGTGACACACAGGAAGAAGAAACCTTGGATTAGGAAATTCAGAAGAAAACTCTACCTATCCAAAAGTCTATCACTGATATAGTAGCACAAGTAGAGAAATTGTGTGACTTAGTTATTGAGAGATGTACAATAGCCTTGAAGATTTTGGAGGAGAAAATAGAGCAAGTCTTTGGAAAAGGAAAGGAAAAGAAAAAGAAGAAAGATTTTGAAAAAAAGGGCAAAGTAGCCATAGAGGCTGAGTGTTTAGACATAAGCTCCAAAGATGAGGATGGATGTGCTGTATGCTAATACATACATCCTAAGGGATGTTATCTAGTAATGGTAAGGGCATTTGCACTTAACCCTAGATTTCTCAAGAAACAAATGCCCAAAAGATCATCTTACCCTCAAGGTAACTATAGGTAGAACTTCCAGTCAACATACTATCCTAGTAGAGCTCTATGATAGCCACAAAAGCAATACTATCAGTAGTGTCAATAACCCCAATCGTGGTTCATGCTACCATCATGCCAACAATATCCATATCGGTAGCTGGATCCATATGGATACTTTGTGCAACATCCAATCTGTCCTAGAAATGCTATTGTTCAAACTCCATAATACCATCCAACCGAGTACCACAGACCAACATTGCCAAGGACATATCCAAACTCATACATGCATCCATCAATAGTTGGTTATTCAAACCAACATCTAAATCCTCTACCACTAGTGCCACCTCCTATCATGCAGGGGGAACTGCTATCTCAATTGCAATAGAAAAGTGCAACATGGATGATTAACATGGAGGTGATTACATGTGAAGAACAACCTAGGAAATGATAATTCTTTCAAATGAGTCCTAAGAAGGTTCGACAAATGTGGAACACATCTACTTCCACCCCATCTACATCTAATCCTCTTCAACACAACAAGCTTCCATCTTCATCAACTCCAAGTATTACAACTATCATGCTTACCAAAATAATTACTCATTGGATAAAGGTAGAAACATTTCCATAGAAGCAAAATGATCTAGGAAGTCCCTTAGTTTACTTTCAAATAGCAGGGTAGAAACCATGCAAGTCTCTACTTTATTTTAGGTCAGGAGTGAACCTAATCTTACAGGACATGTATCATGCCTAGAATCTACCACCATTAAAGAAGAGTAACATTTGGTTAGGGCTTGCAAACTAGTCGATCATAGTTCCACTATGAAAAGTGGATGATGTGATCACCACCATCAGTGGCTAGTCTTACTCTACATATTTTAGAGTAATTCATGTCAGTAAAAATAAGGGAGAATTTCCAATTATCATGGAAAGAACTTGGCTTAGCACTATCAATGCTAAGCTTGAAATTTGTGACTTATCCTTGGAGATTTCCAAAGAAGATGAAGCTGGTATCATACAGAGATGTAGAGGTCCGTGTACCGCATACAAAAATAATGGGTGTAATTGCATGCAGGGAATATGGGCCATCAAAAGAGAAGATACCAACATGTGTAGTAAATGTATAGAGGAGATATGTGTGCAAAAGTATCTATATGCAACAACCACATAGCAAGATGGTGCCAAATGGCTAACCATCGATAAAGAAACTGAATCTAGTAAGTACATGAAACCATAAGATTAAATTGTTAGTGCCTATGTTGAAGAAGCCAATAAGCTAGAGAAATTAAGGAAAAGACACTCTTACCCATGTATAAGTTAGGAAGAAGAAATAGACTAGGGACAATTGGAGATCCCAGACACTATGAAGTGAGAACCACTAAAACTAAAAGCCCTACTAGCAACATTAGAGTATGCTTTCCTAAACAATAAGAAGCTGGTAAGAATCAATGCTAATCTAAAAGAAGAATAGAAGAGGAAGTCGTTGGAAGTACTTAATAGATGGTCCATGGCATTCGCATGGTCTTATAATGAGATCACGAGAATTGATATGAGAATTCGTTAACATCAAATATATGCTGATCCAGTAGTTAAACCACAATGCCAACCCAAAGAAGGCTTAATCCCAAATTAAAAAAAGTAGTTAAGCAAGAGTTGGATAAATTTCTAAAGGTAGGATTCATCTATCCTATTGTGGATAGTGAATGGATCAGTTTCTTAGTGATGTTTTCAAAGAAGGAGGGTAAATAGTAGGTCTACATTGATTTCTAGATGTTGAACATTACTACTTTCAAGGATAACTTTCCTCTATCATTTTTTGATCAGGTCCTAGATACCATCACAAAACATGAGCATTATAGTTTTCTAGATGGATACATCAGATATAATTAGATTTGCATTGCACCTGAAGACCAAGAGAAAATGATCACCAATCCATGAGGAATGTTTACCTATAGGAAAATGCCCTTCAGTCTTTGCAATGTGCTAGCCACCTTCTAGAGGTTGGTACTAAGCATCTTCCAAAAACATAGAAATGACATCAAAGTATTAATCAATGATTTTTTGACATATGGATGATGAGCAGCGAGGTACCCCTACACCCAACCATATGAATCACGAGAGTTCATGCATGACCTGGTCGAATTCCAAAGACTACAAGCACTTATGTACACAGAATTCTAGCTAGAAAAACCTTAGTTAAAGTGGTTGTTATCTTCCAAACCTCACTTATGATATCCCAAAATGATGGGTGAGTGATATTGAGGTAAATGATTTTTATAAGTTTACTTTTTATCTTTAAAGTCTAGTTCTTCTAGTGTAGGAAATGAAAGGCTATATAATTTTACAATTTCCCTACTCTATCGCTTAACTATCCCTAGCATAAATAATCAATCCCATCCTCTATGCACATCCTGAGCATGACCTAACCACTACTGGGTTACCAGATGTTAGGTGTCCACTGGGTTGCCAAGTGTCAGATATATGTTCCAGATGGTCATGCTTATGGTTCTCATAAACTATAAAAACTATTATAACTATAAAGTGATAATAATAAAATATTTTAGAGTTATTAAAATATTAAAATATTTTAATGCTTAAGTAGTTTAATCCAAATGCTGCAAGGAATGTTCAAAAAGCTTGTCTTTATTGCTGGTACGCCAATGGGCTCAGGTACATTAGCTCTTAAATAAAGAGCCATACACTCTTCAAACTCTTGCTATGGGCACTTAGGAAATATTCTAACTTTCATGGAGACAAACTGCAAGAGCTTCTCTACAACTTGAACAAAAGATGCTATAAATGTAGCAGGTGCACACATATTGATAGCAAAATATGGACTCTGCGTTGACGAGGCCACGTCAACGCTTGGAAAGATGTGTCGACGGGGTCATCATACCCCCATGACTAAGTGAGAACTTGTCCTCAAGTTTGTTACAATTTGGAAGGTATGAGGTGACTAGTGACACACATAGAAAAATGGCTCAAGACACCTACTAATGCTAACAATACACCAAGTGCTCGAATGTATGGAAGAAATTACAAAATTGTGGTGTTCATGGATAACAAAATTGAATACCTTGATAACAATGGATGAATGACCCTGCTGAGATGTTGAAGTTGCTAAAGAAGGTCATACAGTTCTTGGTGGCAATGGTTCTAATGGGCCCTCACCATCTTTAGGTGCATGTGGTGGTTGAGGTGGTGGTTGTGGCTATCTTGTGACTATTGCAACTTCTGGAGGCAGTTGAAAAGCCTCTAACAAAGCCCTCATTTTGTCTTCTTTACTTCTGGGATCGTTCATAGTCCAAGCAGCTTTGCCAATGTGTGCTAGAATAGGAACATCCCAAGGACATGGAAGTGCAGGGAAAAGCTCCTTTAAATTGACGAACTAGGCTGTAAACTATTTTCGTTCAATGTCAAACGCTTGGACTGATGCTTGCAGTCGTTGGTAGTCATCCATTCGTTGGGCCAAGTTCTTCATAATCAAGTGTTATCCTTCAAAGTGGGTATGAAGAACTTCAAGTTTTGCATTTGCTATTTCTAGCTTTTGCTTTGTCTCCTTATGTGCCTTGAACTCACCCTCGTATAACAAATATGAGGTGGCCACTTGCTTCTCAAGGTCTAACCATGGCCTCCCAACTATAAGCATGGCTAGGTTTGCATAACGAAGGTTGGCTATTTTTATGTATTCTATCATTTTTTCAATATGCAGCTCCTTGAGATGAATCTCAGCTTGGTTGTAGGTGTTTAATCCATCAAAGATGGGTTGCCACACCTTGCCTCCTTCCTTGAGCTATTGGAGGGCTTGATTCATCTTAGCCTTTGCAACTTGGATTTCTTTTTCATTAATTTATTTTTACAACCCCACTTGGTCACTATAGTAATTTTTCACTCATTCAAAATTGAGGGTGCCATTCTTCCAAGTGATAATTTCAATGGTTGTCTTCTGTTGTAAGGCTCGAACTTCCTCCATTGATAGATTGCAATTTTTATTAGCCAATCTTCTTACATCGATGTTTACCCTAACTAGCTCCTCTTGCTGTTGGTGAATAAAATCATTCATTTGTTGATTTTCGAGACTAACATTGTGTAGGAAATGAACTTCAGTAGTCAACCCAACATTCTCCTGGTGAACCTCTATCAAGTCCTTGTTTAGATAATAAGAATGATCTTCCACTAAGGACTTGTCGAAGGTCGCTGACTCTCACTCATACTCAACCTTTTGGAGCTTGATTTGAAGTTGTTGAAGAGCTTCATCTATGGTGACTTCATGGTTACTTATTGTTGGATCAGCAAGTTGGACCCTTAGTTGGGAAACCTTTGTAGCTAAGCATTGATTATCCACCTGAGCTTCTTTCAATTTCCCCTCTAGGATGAGGCACTTCCCCTTTGTCAAAAGTAGCTTTGACTGGGTTGCAATGATGTTGTCTAAAAGGTCGAAGACATTTGGAAGTAGTTACCTGATTCCCACCAGTCGATCCAATAATTCTTCATGTTGTGCTACATTGAGTCTGCCACTCTGAGTACCTATAGATGTCTGCACATCTCTAAGCCCATGTACATCTAGTACAGGCATTGTAGGTGTATTGAGAGCCATGGCGATCGTATCGGCAACCACATCTACCATGACTTCCTATCCTTGGTGTTGCATTACTAAGATAATTGCCCCTTCACCCTCCTCCAAGCACATTGAGAAATTAGTAGCATTCCCTAAAATTTCTAGGAATAATTGTTAGGTCAATGACACTATTACTTCTCTAGCACTAGGGTCTATTCTCATAGGCACCTATGTTCGTGTGGCTGAAAGCATCGGCCCTATCCTCTCCAGCAAGCTCATAGATCAAGCCACTTGCTTTAGATGGCTCAAGGTAGGGCAGTACACTAAAGGGTCTCCACCATCATTGGTTCTCACCTGTTCCTCTTGTTGGTGTAGGAGTGACTGTTAGATCTCGTGTATGTGCTCTGCAATCATGTGTGAGTCTGACCCTGTTTCTTGTATGGACAGTGGAGGTGGTGGTTGCTCTTCTTCTATTCTTGTGGTGGCGGGTGTTTTATCTTTCATCATCTCACACCATGAGGCAATTGGGGCATGACAGAGTGTGTCATTGGCATATCATGTTATCCCTGCCCGTTTGCACAGTTTTCTGATTAGGCAAGGAAAGGGCAAAGCTCACCTTCCACATTCATTTTTTGTGAATCATTTCTCAATTTCTAAGAAGAGTAACTATGGAAGGTTGATGGGAAAATTTCCTCTTAAAGTAGCACATGTACGAGTAGAGAAGGTGGTGATTTTTCTGGGTCTTACTGTTGGATTTAGGTGGTAAGATGCAATTTTGGAGTAAACTCGTTTTGCAATGGTCATTATGCCAAACTCTTTATGGTCCATCCCATAACATTTCCTGGTCCACTACACTTTCACCTTGGGGTCTTCTTGTTTTGAAATTTCTACCACATCAGCCCCTATCTTAGGTAATGCTAAGGCTTGTGTGATTGCCTTTGTAGAGTAAGACACATGGATATCTTTGATTCTTACTTGTGACCCCGGTTGTTGATTTGTCTCGGAGAGATAGGTTTCCCCTAAATACCACTCACCATTGGACGTGATGATTGGCCACATGGGAGAATGCTATAGCTAAGTTTTGACTTGCTCTGGCACACTTTCTAGGAATGGTTTGAAGTTTAATTCTTGAAGGATCATTTGTTGCAACTCCTTCAGCTTGATAGCGTCAAGGTAGGCCCTAGTCAAGGTGACCTCAAGCTATGGCACTCTCGTTGGAGTCTTGTCCTTGTGCGATTATTCTGTGGGGATCTCTTCTTTGGGAATCTAACGAATAGATTCCACATTGGGTTCCTCATGGAGAGGGCTAGTTGCATGTGAGCCCTTTGCATGCTCCTAAGGTTGTATGTCTCATTTCCATCTGGTTCTAGGTTGCTTCTCCCAAGGTTGTGATAGTTCTTCCTCCCTTGGATGTCTTGGTTTTGGTGCCATATGCAATCACAGTGTAACCATGAATTAAAATGTGTGTGTGTTTCCCCAAAATGATAATAAGATACGTTATCATGATGGCTTGGCTATGACAGTGACATGTGCATTCTATTTGATCTAAGGTGGTGTATGTAAGCGAGTTCTTTGATCAACCCAGGAGGCATTCTGATTAATCCTAGGTGTTTGGATTACCCCAGGATGTGTTGAGCTTTGATTAACCCTAGGTGTTTTGATTACCCTAGGGTGTATTAAGTTTTGATTAACCCTAGAAGGTGCTAAGTCAGTTTTGATTAACCCTAGGAGGCGTTAAGTCTTGGGTGCATTAAGGCATGTAAATTTCTTGGGTTAGCCATATTTTCACATTATACAGAATCATGGGCCTCCCATGATGTAGAGCATACCTCTGGTAGCAAAAGAGTGAAGGAATGGGTAGATGTGAACAAGCGATAGGAAGGTTAGGTGCTCGAGAAGGAGAGTGGATGCAAAAAACTTGAAAAACTCCCCTAGCATTATGAGAAAATGTACAAAATTCAAAAGCACAATGCGTGTATACATAGCATTTTGGGTGCTGCATCGACGGGGCTGCATAAACATAGGTCGTTGCACATATGGGGTCACGTTAACGTAGCTATTCAACTATGTTGACCACCATTGACCAATGAAGGAAAGGCCAAAATCTAGGAATTTTAGCATAAAACTAGAGTCATTGAGGGCTCAAAGACCCAAGGACATCAAGAAATGAAGCAGAAGGGATGTCAAGTGTAAAAGTAGAGTCAAATCTAGGAGAACATTATAAGATGGAGCTTGGGCGATGGAGACCCTCATGATGGGTAGCATAGAAACAATCACCATATTAGATCAAAGGGATAGGAGATTAACAAGTGAGACCAATAGATATGCAAGTGGATCCTCCCCATAGTAGGCTTCAACCTTGGTTGCCCTTGCATAGCCTCAACCTAGGAGTCCGTGGGCCCCATAGTTAATTGATGGTCACTGAGGGCTAATACTCGTACCTCTAAGAACTAACTAAAGGATTTACAAGTACTAGAAAACTAAGATGCACGATCGAAACATGAAATCAGTAGTGAGGTGAGAAATGGAGAGCAACATATGAGAGGGAGAGCATGTGGAATGGAGTGTCGAGGTCAAGATTGATACAGTCCCTTTGCAAAGTATGTGGTTAAGTGACCTGATAAGAATCTGTTCCAGGGTTGGATCAAGACCGACCATGGCCAATGACATTACAATGATGGACTAATGCCAACCCACTCACTTAGGTCATACACATGCCTACAGAGACCAAATCCCATTCCTTATATAGAAGGAAAGGAAAGCAAGAAGTGAAGAAGGGCCTTAGTTAGAGGGGACCGTTAGATCTGGGTAACATGGCTTCTGAGTCCCATAACTAGTGCTTGTAGCCCATTATTTGATCCAAGGGGTGTGCTTTGAATTCTCATTATTGTGTTTGTTTTGTTTTTTTTGAATGGGAACCATACCATGCGAGGATAGATTGGTTGGTCCAAGGGGTGTGCTCTGAATTCCCATTGTTTTTTGTTGTTTTCTTTTTTTTTTTCAAATGGGAACCACACCATGCAAGGACATGTCAGCTTCCTATTATTCATGGCCATGGAACCAAAAGGGATCCTTGAGGGTAGTAATGCATGAGAGATCGTAGGGGGATACGTGGTCCACCACATCCCCTTGAAGTCACACCCTATTCCTTACCACTTGAATCCTTCCCAAGTTTGGAATCCACCAAGGTCAAAGATTGCTAGAGTTGATTAATGGAAAAGGGACTGTACTTCTCTTGATCCCTGCACATCATAGAAAAGTGTGAGTGGTCAGATGTCATGGACTCACTGCTTGTTGCATGAAAGAAAGTGTAACATAGTTTCCTGAAACCAAAATGCTAAGGTAAGAACTAGATATAATAGGTAACCCATAATAAGAAAGTCCCCGTTGGGTGCAACCATCACACCATCACATCCTGTGGCAATAAGACAACTTTATTAGCAAAAATAAATAGAGGGAAATAACTAAAATAAAATAGAACAGAACAACTAAAGGTGAAATATATATATATATATAAGAGAAAGATTAGGTAAGAAATGTTAAACGTACGAACAATGGTGTAAAATAAAAATGTGTAAAATAAAAAATAAAGAAAAGATTTAAGAGGCTAGGACAACTATTTTAGTATGAGTAGTGATCTCCCCCAAGACTAATCTTGGAGGAGGAGATTTGAAAGATGGAATGTGGCCGACCACTTGATGAAGTGGTAGCAACACTGGTTTGGTGTAGTTCATGGAAGGGTTTTAATTGTTGCATGTTGACCAATTGTGTTTTCGTTGGGTCTTCAAGTTTGTGTATGAGTAGGGCTCTAGATGGAAAGGTCTTGGAAAAAATATAAGGTCCCTCCCATAGTGTTTGAAACTTGGTCCGTTGCAACACATCTGTGGGGTTCCAATAGAGAACCTTATCTTCATATTGAAATGTTATCTTTTGAATCCTAAGGTCATGATGTTGTTTGTTATATGACTTATGCATGTCATTTAATGACAAGGCTACTAATCAATTCTCATCTAGCACATTTAAGTTGATGAGGCATTCTCGTTGTGCCTATGATAAGTCAAGACCTAAGTCACTTGCAGTGGATAGTGTTTGGAGTTCTGCCTGAATGAGCATTGGTAGCTTTTTGTACACTAACTCGTAAGGGGAGTAGCCTATAGGAAGTTTCCAAGTTGAGAGGTAGGCCCAAAGGGTGTCATTAAGTTTTGTGCTCCAATCCCTCCTATATTTGCTAATAATCCTAGTTAGGATTTTTGTAATCTCCCGGTTTGTGACTTCAGCTTGCTCGTTGGCTTAGGGGTGATAGGGTGTTATTAGTTTATGTTATACTCCCAAATGCTGCATGGGTTTATGAAAAGTAGCACTCGTAAAGTGAGTGCCATTATTTGAAATGAGTGCACGTGGCACTCCAAACTTGTTCACAATTTTTTGTTGAACAAACTGCATGGCTATGGTTGAGGAACAATCAATGATAGTTGCTACCTCTACCCACTTGGTGCAGTAGTCCACCACAACAATGATGTACACCTTCCCATTTGAAATGGGTGTGATGGGTCCCATGAAGTTGATGCCCCAAATGTTGAAGGGTTTGAGTGGTTGAATCCACTGTTGAGGTCCCTCCATTCGGTGGTGTTGTAATTTAGTTGAGCACCCACAATACTTGGGCCTACATAGTGGATGTAATATCAGCATTTTTGGTCATCCAGCTGTGTGAGCATAGCTCCCAACGCATAATTAGATGCATCCATCATGATGTGAAACGGTCTGAACTAATCAGGGGCTCACCAAATTGGAGTCTCTATGAGTTTTTGCTTCATTGTTTGGAATGTAAATTCACATTTCCTAGTCCAGAAAAATGGGGCATCTTTCTTGGTCAGCTCCACCAATGACTTGGTGATCTTTGAAAAATTCTCGATGAAGCATCGATAGTAACCAGTGTGTCCAAGGAACCACCACACATCCCTTATAATTCTTGGCTAACTAGTAATTCCTTGGATAACCTTGATTTTCTCAAGATCCACTTCGATCCCTGGTTGTGAAATTCAATGTCCCAAAACAATGCCTTCTTGGACCATTAGGTGGCTTTTTTACCAATTAAGTCATAAGTTAGTTTCTACACATCACTTCAAAACCTGCTCAAGGTGTTCCAAGGCTTGCTCGAATGTTACCCCATAGGTGGAGAAGTCATCCATAAAAACTTCTACACCATTGCCGATTTGTTGCTAGAAGATGATGAGGACAAGACGTTGGAAGGTTGCGAGCATGTTACATAGGTCAAAGGGTATCTTCCTGTATGTGAAAGTTCCCTAGGGGCTTGTAAATGTTGTCTTGGCCTAGTCCTCTAGGCCAATGTGGATTTGGTTATAGCCACTATAACCATCTAAGAAGCTATAGTAATAATGCCCTCAAATGGTATCCAACACCTACTCCACAAATGGGAGTGGAAAATGATCCTTAAAGGTTTCCATGTTTAGTAATCAGAAATTGATACAAACCCTCCATTTACCATCCTTTTTTGGCACAATAATGAGTAGGCTGATCCACTCACTATCCGCAATGGGGTAGATGAATCCCACCTTTAGCAATTTCTCAGTTTCATCTTTTGTGATCTATTTAAGTTTGGGATTCAATCATCTTTGTGGTTGTCATCGTGGCTTCATGGAAGGATTGATATATATTTGATGTTGGCATACCCTAGGATCAATCCCTGTTAACTCAGGATATGACCATGTGAAGGCAGTCAACCGCTTGTTCACCATCCTTAGAAACTTCTTCTTTTTCTTAGTAGCAAGAGTGGCATTGATTATTATCGGCTTACCATTTTGCAAGAATTCATATTCTAGATTGACCAGTAAAGGCTTTAGTTCTATGGGCTCCTGTTTAAAGCTTTCAGGGATCTGCAAGTTTCCCCTGTCAGTAGCATCATTAGTAGTGGAAAGTTGTTGATGAACCTATTCCAGTTCATCTATGCTCCCCATATAGGTACATACAAGGCTCTCAAAGGGTTCCATGCATAGGGTTCCACTATCAGAATCAGCGGTCAACCATTGGGTGCCTTCTTGATTAGTGGCTACTACGTACAGGCATCATTGAATTTGTGATTCGATGGCACATCGACTACACGTTTGAATGGATGTCTACTCAACAGACTAGAGTTACTACACACAGTTGCACCTAGAGTCACTATACGTGATGCATGTAACATGCTTCTTCTCGATCTTCCCAAAGGGATTTTCCTTGGAAATTTCAAGGGAGAGATCTCGAAGTTTCAAATGTGCATCCACCATGTTGAGCCATGCTCTTCCTATTATAATCAGGAAGTCCCCCTTATAGTTATTAACATGGATCACTAGGAAATCAGTAGGGTAGGACCACCCACAAACGGTGGTCACAATATCTTCTACCAATCCCAAGGGAATGGTAATGGATTAGTATACTAACTCAAGTTGAATGTTGCAATGGGGGTAAGTTCCAAGTCTTATATATATCATGTGAAATCAGGTTGACACTTGATCCTGAATCCAAAAGAGCTTTGAATGGCTAGTTCCTTGCTACCTGAAGGTATATAAGGGAGCTTCTTGGATCAGAAACTTTTCAAGGGAGATGACCCACCTTAATCCAGTCCATCACAACATGTGTTAACATAATGGTTTGCACGTTGGAAGGTGTTTGGTTCAAAGGCTGCTTAAAGGATTAAGTATTAGAGGTAGTTGGAGATGCAGGGGCACTGGTAATACATGAGTGTGAGGGTATGTTTAGGTTATTAAGCTAGAAAAAAGAACGTTTCCATGATTTTGATTCTGATCCACTCGGTTGGGGAGCCAGTTGTAAATTGATGGCCCTTGTGGCATTACGTTGTTATGGCTATGGAGGTATTTCCCCCTGCATAAGTGGAGTACGAGGTAGCTAAGTTGAGGGCTGATGGATAGGTATGGTAGAAGGAGGTGGTAGAGGATAGTGCAAATGTGGGTTTTCCCCTTAGGTGATGAAGATTAGGCCTAAAAGTATTCTGGAGGGTAGTAATGATTTTGGAAGGTTACATGACTAGAAGAGTCCCGTGGGGAGACTGGCTACTAAACTTAGTACCCATAAGGATCTGGCTACTGGTAAGGGTATTACTGCCTTAGGGGTGGCATCCCCCATGATTATGGGTGTTGCCATTATTGGTAGTGCTCATACGGTTGCAGCGAAGCTCCACTTGGATAATATCCCTATTGCTAGTGGAACTACCTAGAATTGCCTTGGGGATAAGGCAATCTTTGAGGTGTTTAGCTTTTTGCTAAGGATTCAGAGTGTACACCTCAGACTCTTGCAAATGTGACACCATGGGAAAACATCCCTTAGGATGTTCGTATTGGCATATGTCACATCCATCGTCTTCCTTGGTGTCCGAGTCTGCAACTTGTTCTACCACAACAACCTTGCACTTACCTTTGTGGTAGGCACATTCAACCTCTTTTCTGCTTCATCAATCTGGATCATTACGTTGTTCTTTGGATTCTTTGGCAATTTTTAGAACACTTTGGAATTTTTCATCCAAAGAATCCCACATCTTGTCCAACTTGGCCGAAATTTCAGAAGTAAACTTTTGTATAGGTAAAGTCTTTCTGTTCACCGTTGCATCTAGAGATGACTCCTTCTCATCTTCATAGAATCAGACCTCCCTCTTCTAGATGGAAGGGTCTCAATTATATTCCTTTACACTTTTTCATTTTTGTAGTTCCCCCTCTTCCTTGGCTACCTGCTCAATTAATTGCTAAAGTTGATGAGCCCTTAACTTGGATAGCCGTCCTTGAGCATAAATGCCAAGTGTCCTTCTTGTTTCAAAATGGAGCCCATCTATGACATGGCGGAGCTACTCCTATTGAGAGTAGCCATGACCAAGGCATCAGTGCAACAATGAGTAATATCTACCAATGGTTGCATCTAAGGGCTTGTGGCTACCTTGTTTCCATCCCTGGATTTTTCCTCTTAGATTAGACACCCTAGAGTAAGTTTGGTATTTGTCATTGAAGAGCTCCAACATTGTATTCCATCGCCTAATCTATTTCAGCTCCAAAGACCGGTACTAGCTTTCTGCCTCCTTGATGAGCATTCATGGGAATAGCTTGAGTTTCTACCATTCCTTTTCAATATTCTATAGGGTGCAGGCATCATGAAATGCTTGTAGGTGAGTCTATAGATCACAGTTATATCCCCCTTCAAACCTAGGAATATTGTTCATATCAAGGCTCTTGATCCAGCTATCTCGCAAATGCTTGGTAGCTATGTGAACTGCCTCTACTATGTTGAGCATGCTTCGAGTGGCAAGTAGTGGTTCATCAAGGTCATGGTCCTGATGATGGTCATGGCATCTATGAAGGTCTTTGCTACCTCTCCTTTTGTGATGGTGATCCTCCTATGACAACTCACGCCCTCGATCACACCGTCCCCATCAACCTCCTCAATCATCATCATCACGATCCCTTCTATGACGGTTGCGGTTAGATTCAAAACCTAATGAAACTAAGGTGGAAAGAGGGGAATGAGTAGAGGGAGAGGGACTACCACCCCCACTATGTCAATCACCTCCTCTTCCATGATGATGGCCTTGACCATCATGTCCATCTTCACCTTCGCCATGATCTCCTCCAGGAGATCCCTTAGCATCCTAAAACTCTCAATCACTTGAACCTCTATTTTGTATGATGGATTTAATGTTCTAACATGGGGACAAAGATGTGGAAGAACAAGAACTACAAGGAATAGGTCCCTCATCATCATGTTGGGTAGGCAGGGATAAAGGGTTACTAGACTGTTTGCCCTTTGCTCATTCATGGTGTTTGGCCTGTTGTAGGTCACTTAAAGGCCAATTAGATAGTAAAAGATAGTAAAAGATCCAAACAGGCCAAAGATAGTAAAAGATGTGAGATGATTCTTGGGCCACATAGGATATTATAGAAGATTTATAGAGAATTTTTTGAAGATAGCAAAATTGCTCATAGAACTCACTAAGAAGGATGCACCCTTCAAATGGATAGAGTCATTTAAAAAGGAATTTGAAGCTCTAAAGTAGAAACTAGTTGAGACACTAATCCTTCAAGTTGCAAGTTGGTCCAAGCCTTTTCACATCATGACTACTGCTTCCAATTACGTGCTTCATCTAGTACTGACATAATTAGATGATCAAGAGAGATCATATTATATACACTATGCTAGTAGAAGCATCACCAAAGCACAATTGAACTACATCACAACAGAAAAGGAGCTAATGGATGTGGTGTACGTGCTTGAGACGTTTAGACATTATGTGCTCGGATATCATATCTATGTCCATACTAATCATAGTATCATCTAGTTTCTCATGAATAAACCAATGGTTAGTCCTAGAGTGATTAGATGACTCATTATCCTACAAGAATTTGACATCAAAATGATGAATGAAAAGGAAATAGAAAATGTGGTAGCTAATCATTTATCAAGGCTAAAGTGGGATACCCAAGATCAAGTAGAACCTTTTTTTTGACTAGTTCCCTTATAAGAACCTATTTATTGAAATAGTAAAGGCTGTAAATTTGATAGGTAAGCTATGGACACTAGAATATCTAACTTATCTATCAACACAAAATCTTCTTGCTAATTGGAGTAAGAAACAACAAGAACAATTCCTCATAGAGCAAAGAGATATATGGAAATTAATGGTAATCTGTACAAGATCTATGTAGATGGGCTAGTTAGATGGTGTGTGTTAGAGTGTGACCAACAGAGAGTCTTATAGGACATCCATGAAGACCCATGTGGTGGCCACTATGAAAGGCATAAAATGATACTCAAACTAATAATGATAGGCTAATTTTGGCCTATGTTGTTCAGAGATGTCCACAATTTCGCACAATCTTGTGATAGATGTCAAAAAGATGGAGGAATAACAACCAAAAATGAAGGGCCACAATAGTGGATATAGCCTTTGAAGCCATTTGATATATGTGGAATCACTTCCATGAGACCCATAATGCTAATGTCGAATGGAAAAGCATATATAATCATGATTATGGATTATTGTACTAAGTGGGCAAAAGCAGCAGTAGTTAAAGATTACATAGCCAAGACCACTGCTAAATTCTTCCAACAGAATGTGGTGAATAGCCTTGGAGTACTCAAACGGCTCATATTTGACAACAGAACTCATTTTATGGGTGTTACCTTTAAAAAGCTCTTGCAACAACTTGGGATGAACTAGAAGCTGACCACATCATATCATCCCCAAGAAAATGGTCAAGTTAAAGTTCCTAACCAAGAAATTACTAAGATACTTACTAGGATAGTTAGTAGGTTTAGAAAGGACTAGAGCACTAAACTGAATGATGCTCTATGGGCCCATAGGATGTCCTAGAAATTACCCATAGGATACTCACCATATGAGTTAGTTCATGACAAGTTACCAACACTCGAGATCCAAGTAGAGCTCCACACTTTAGCTACTACCAGTCAACCTTACCTTGATTTGAGCTTAGCCCATTGAGAATGCCTCATGAATCTAAACCTCTTAAATGAAAATAGACTTGTAGTACTTATAAGTAATGAAGTCCATAAACATTACTCCAAACTTAGGCACGATACATGGATAAGGCAAGTAACTATACAACTGATTGATAATTTCCTTTACTATAATCGTAATAATCTACCCCAAAATGCCAAATTTCAAACACTTTGGAAGGGGCCATACATTGTTCAAGCCACTTATCCATTTTGTGTATTACACATATATCACCCATCCTACCCTCATAAGCTCATTCTTAACATCCAAGAAGTCAAATTTTATCATGAATATTCAAAGGAATCTACCCAATTTATCCAACTATCTTCTAGACATTCTCTCTTTTGTTTAATTGATTTTGATGATAGTTGTGGGGGTTTTCATCTGGACATGTAGGTACTTTATTGAAGTTTTCACTCTCTTTTTACTTTTTCACATTTCGTAATACATTTTCCCCATTCTTTTATACTTTTTAATTTCTTAATTTTTTAAACATTTTTCTATTTGTTGATGATTTTTTATTTTTTAAACATTTTTCCTTCTTTTCATATTTTTCCATTCTTGTTATCTTTTTCATACTTTGTTGTCATTTTCTTTGTAAATAATTTTGATTACTAATAAAACACATCACAAATGAGGCAAGATGTAGTCTCAAATAAGGTGAAGATTTCACTATATTATCAAGTCATAAGGGACTGATTATTTATACATTAAGACCAAAACATTCATACATCCATTTCTACTAATAAGAGGTTCTTACCATGGTCATAATGATATTCTTTCCATCATAAAACTAAGAATAAACTTATGATCATTATGCCTGGATCAAAAAGTGAAGAACCAAGTGGGAATGTAAAAGGTGTGGCATCAAGGAAATTTGTGGATTCTTTTGAATTACTACTATTAGTTCTACCCTGTTTCTTAGGTTGTATTAAATCCTTATTGTACTACAATGATTTAATACAATCTAATGAAAAATGAAAGAGTACAATAAGTGCTACATTACCATGTCACTGGAAAGACATATTACCCATGCTTGAAGCTAGGTGACTTCTCAAGAATCTATAAAATAAAAAGTGTAGTGAATAAAATCCTCCCTTGGAATATATGCCAACTGGTAATACTCCTTACAATAGTGATAGTCTTATGGCTTTAAATCCAAGAGATGAAATAATGCAATGTTACTAGAATGTGGTCTAGACTTGGTTTGAATCTTGGACAAAAAGGCTAATGATTATTTTAACCACTAATAAAACACAAGAATTCATTATGCCTATTGAGGGGTAGTGAATACCCCTACGCTCAACCATATGAATCACTAAGTATTCACAAGCAATCTGGTCGAAGTTTGTGAATCATAGGTCTTCTGGTACACTAGTCTCTAAGAAGTGAACTTGCACTAATAGTCATTCATTATCTTCCCAATTACACTTGTGATATGCAAAGGTCTGGTTAAGTGTGATTAAGGTATATGATTTTTATTATTTCTATGTTTTATGTTTTGGGTGCTTAAAACAAAGGATGGAAGGAATGAAGTGATTCAATTACTAATTTAATCTAACTAACTACACCTAACTAATACTAACATAAGTAGTAAGGTACCCCTATGCTCAACCATACGAATACGAGCGTGTATGCATGATCTAGTCGCACTCCACGAATGGACTAGTTGTAGCACTTAGACAATTATATGTTGATCATAGTTCATTGTCTTCCCACTTGGACTAGTATTTGCTTTGTCACGTATGGTTTAGTCTAGAGTGAGGTGTATGATGTGATTCTAAACTAGGCTACTCCTAGAGACAATGGGAAATAATCTTGATTAAGCTAATAGGCAACAAAAAGTAAAATCTAAGCTAGCCTAAGTGCGATGAGAATCCATCCTTAATCATTCATACACATCTTGGGTCTCGTGTACTACTTTTGGGATTTCCAAGCACACATTACTTGAGAAATACTAGATACGCTATTGGGTTACCAAGTAGTTACACTTAATGTTCGTGATTAATTCATACTCATTCCGTGTTAGCAACATGAAGTGTAATTGATGATAAAGGAAATATTAACTAGATAGACAACAATAAATAATCAACAATTAAAGTAAATAAAAGCTAAGTAAATAATAATGAATGTGAGAGTAATTAATTGCTAAGTAGACTATGGTCTAATCTAGCCTAACACAAGNTGCTAATAACATAAATGTAAAGTGCATAAAATAAAATAAAACAAAATAAATTTATAAGAAAATAAAATAAAAGAAATGCGTAAGAAGACAAATCTCAAGTTCTACAAGGATGAATTTAAGAGCTCGTATTTATTGCCAACATAATGGTATGCTTAGGTACATCAATGCTTGACTAAAGATCTATCCACACTTAAACCTCCTATTGCGAGCACTTAGAAAATATTCTAACTTTCGAATGGACAAATTACAAGAGTTTCCCTACTTGACTGCTAAAAAACCTTTCTCTCAATTGTGCGCTTGGGCACTGTATTTATAGACTTGGGAGTAACTGCTCTAATAATAAGAATAACTACTAAAGTAATCACTCTAAAAATCAAAGTAATCGCTTCATCATACCCCCACGACTGAATGAAAACTCTTCCTTGAGTACAAAAGAAGAAGAACCAATTCTTTACAAAATATATTAGGGGGATGTGGGCTTATTTGACTGACATGTAGAGTAACACAGAGAAAACAAACAAATACAAAAGTGCCCGAGCATACAATATTACAATTATGTATAAAATTGGTGTTCGTGAAAATTAGGAAAGAACACCAATGGATCCAAAGGAAATCCAACCCCACTTGGCAATAGAAGAATTAGGGAGAGGTAAAAGAGATCCAGTGGTCATGAACAATCTCCTGCAAGTGATATGGTTGCATCCTCCTTGGTGATGACAGTCTTGCTTCCAATCCATGCCTCCAACTACAATCACAAAAAAACTAAGGATTAGTATATATAGTACATAAATAATGGTTGAATACCTTGTCTTGTCAGTGATTTTATCTAGCCAAGTTGTGATTGTGATAGATTTCTTACTTGATATTGTTAGTGAAAAGACTGACGAATGGGTTAAATAATAGAAGTGATCCATACAATTCAGAGAAAGCTTGACACGAGTAGTGGAAACAGGGTATTCACAACAATAAAAAGGAATCAAACAGTTGTAAAGGTGCATACAATTTGGATGACATGGATGGGGTAAATAAAAAGAATTTGATTGTAACAATGTCTAAGGATAAAGAACTTAACTTAACCAAACCAAAAGATATGCAAGTGGGTCCTCCCCAAAGTAGGCACAGGCCTTTTATGCCCTTGCATAACTTCAAACCAAGGAGTCCATGGCCTCCATGGATGATTAATGATTATGAAAAGTTAAGTGCAAAAGCCAAAAAGTAGCTGACTAAGAAACTGGACACATCAAACCAGAACATTAAATCAAAACATGAAACTGGCAATGAGGTGAGACATGGAAAGCATAGATGGATGATAGAGAGAGTGGAATGAAGTTCCTAATTATGGTCACATACAATCCCTTTTAGATTTTGTGATTAAATGACTTAGTAGGGTCCATCCTTAGTCTAGATCAAAACCAACCACTTTCAATGACTTGACATCGACATACTAAGGGAAGTCAAGCCCTTGAGACACAAGAATGCTCCCACAAAACAACCACCATTCCAAATAGGAGAGAAGGTAGGAAGTGTGAAAGGGCCTTAGTTAGAAGAGACAAGACTAGTCTCATAACTAGTGCTTGTAGCGCTTTTATTTGGTCTAAGGGGTGTGCTTTGAATTCCCATGTTGTTGTTTTTTTTTAATGGGAACCATACCATACAAAGATCCATGCATTTTTTTTCACATTTATTTTGTCCAAGGGGTGTGCTTTGAATCCTCATATTTCTCTCTATTTTTTTTTTGTGATGAGGACCACACCATGCAAGGACTTATTTGACTTCCTATTATGAAATGATGTAGAACGGTGAGAAGCTTATGAGAACACTCCTGCACACAGGAAAATAGAAAAGCATAAAGAATACTGCATCTCTTTGAAGCCACACCCTGTCCAAACCTTTGATTCCTTCCAAATTTTAGAAACTACACAAGTCACCAATTTATTAGAGTTGCATTAATGGAGAAGAGATTGCATGCTTCCAAAACAAGGAAAATCTTAGAGTATGTGAATGGGTGGATGATGTGGACTCACTACCTGTTACATGAAAAGAAACCATGTCCTAGTTATCAGTAACGACATTCAAAGTCAAAAACCAAACATCAACAATAAAATTACAAATAAAGCATACCACCATCAAGTAGTGCATTACCATTGTACCTGCCACCTTATTAGCAAAACGAGTAGAGAATTATACCAAACATAAGAAAATATAAAGAAAGTAAAAGAGTATTCAATAAATATTAAATATACTAACGATGGTGTAAAATAAAGACTTAGAAAAGAGAAATAATCTTGAAAAATAAAAATATGTAAAACAAATAATATGAAAACAAAAAGCTATAAAACCAAAAATGTGTAAAACAAAAAGTCAAAAGACACTTAAGAATCCTCGAAATTAGAATGGGGGGTAACTGCCACAACTAAACATTTGGTCATGGATAGGATTGATAAATGGAAAATTTGGATCCATGCATGTTGGAAATATTGGAATTTGTTCATATTCAAACCATTGGGCATCTTTTGATGTGCTAGTAGGAATGTACCCAAATTGGGGTTCACAAACTTAATTAAAGTAGGCATAGTGGGGTAGATTATAAAATGTGGTCATGTGATAAGAAGCTGACCCNAGTATTAATTAGTGGCCTAGATAAGGTAACAGGAGGTGTTGAGTTTGAAGAGGAAGGTGCATCACAGTGTTGGGCTCGTGCTGAGTTGGAGGATGTAGTGGTTTCAGAAATGTGCTGTCTCTTTCTATGGCCATGCCTAAAGAAAGGACGCTTTCGATGTTGTGAAGAATTTCCACTATTGTTGATAGTAGAAGCACAAGTAATGTTTGTGGGTTGATGCTGTGGTGCAAAACCTTTTGGTACTATTGGTGGTGATGTAGGAGGAGGTGAAGGATGAGAGTATTGAGAGCAAGGAGAAGTATAAGGAAGATGAGATGGTGATCTCATAGGAGAGGACATGGGTTGATGATACTTGTGAGAGTGATAATGATGAGGTGAAGTAGAGGATTTTGATTTAGTTGAAGAAACAGGGTGTTGAACATGATAAGAACTTGGTTTTGGATGGTATGAAGGGTGTGGCCAGTTTGGTGATGGCCTCCCCCATGATTGGGGGTTTTTCCACTGTGCTTGAGCACAGTACTGAGGCCAGTAAGAATTTTCCCATAGATAGTATCATGAGTTGTGGGATTGTCCATAAAATTGTGGAACAGAAATGTGCCCAACCATGTACTTATGTAGGAAATCTGGATGTAACATTCTTCTCCAATGCTCATGTAGATGTAACAAGATTGGGCATTGGCCTTTTAGGTGATTGTACAAGCAAACATCGCATCGATACTTATATTTTGTGGTTGAGCCCCTATCCTTATTTTGTTCAGCCCTTCTTTCTAATTTTCAAATGGTGTTTCATCCTATTTCTAGGTTTGGTATCTTCTGTATGTTTTGTTCATCAAAGTTATCTTGCGTGGGTCTCCCTCTCATAATGTCTACATATTCTCTACATTTTCCATGTACCCACTGTCATCTTGTTAACCTTTGCCTCAATTTCATCTAGTGATTTTAGTATTGGCAAAGGTAGACATGGTTCCACCTCCTTGAGGTGAGTTGATTTCTCCTCTTTATGATTATGGACCTTTGTTACTTCAAGAGTTTGGTCCTATTGAGATTTTTCAACATTCTCCTATTTGGCTATTTCTCCTTTTTCTTTTGCTCCCTACTTAATAAGCTCTTGGAATTCATAGGTTTGTAGTTCATATAGTTGACCTAGGGCACACATCCCTAGGGTCTTCCTTGTTTCATTACGAAGCCCATCCATGATGTGATACATTAGCCTTTCCTCAGAGAACCCATGGCCTGGGCATTTATTTAATAAAGAGTAGTATCTTTCTAAGGCCATGCCCAAGGGTTCGTGTTGCCCTTGTTTCCACTCTTGGATTTGTCCCCTTAAGGTTGACACTCTTGCATAGTTTTGATATCTTTCATTGAAGAGGTTTACCATTGTAGGCCAACATTGAATTGAATTCGATTTTAAAGAGCTATACCACACTTTAGGTTGGCCAATGAGTGTCATAGGGAACAGCTTAAGCCTTTGCTATCCATTCTCAACATTGTTCCATACACAGGCATCATAGAAGGCTTGTAAATGATGTTGCAGATCTAAATCATAGCCTCCTAAGAACTTAGAAAAGCTGTTTAAATCAAGCTTAGGTAGATAGCTTTCCTTGCAATGCCTATAACAAATTCGAATGGCCTCTTGTATATGCAATAGGCTCTTAGTGGCTAGTAGGGGTTCATCGTCACTAAGTAGGTTATGAGTTTGTGAGTTGGGATGATGTTGTTGTTGTTCATGTTAACATTCCTGACTTTGCCCATAGGTTTGATTTTTATTTCTATGTCAACCCCTTAAGGAATAGTCATCTATATCAAAACTCGACGTTGAAAGAGTAGAGAAAGAGAGGGAACTAAAAAACTCATCATTATTTTTGTAAGTCTCCCAATCATCCCTTGATGTATTCTTGCTACCCATTGAGAAGGTCATAGGCCTTACAAGCCTCCTCATTCTAGGGGATGTTCTATCTTCACTAGAGATGTCTAAGTTGGATGACAAAAGTCCTTGAGTATCGTTGGGGTGTCTATGAACATATGACACTCCTACATAAGATTGAGTACCCTAAACTTCTTTGTTGGTTCTTCAATGAATTGCCTCGCTAGATGTTGTGTTATCACTATCTTGTGAAAGAGACATGGTTGTGAATTATGTGTGAATTAATTGAATTTAATTTCTTTCTTTAAAAGATATATTGTTAATACCCTATTACAATGATCTTGTATGATATAACTATTGGCGACCATTTGGGACGTGACCGTCAACGAGTGTCCTTGAACAGGATTTAGGTGCTTGCTGGTCTCTGGCAACACCAAGGCCCAGATACCTCCAAATAGACTCAGTAGTTAATGTGAGTATGTGTGTGTGCTGTTGCGGTGTGCGGTTGTGAAATATGAAACGATTGCGTTGTGTGTAAACTACAAATGACTTATCTTAAAGAGATTCAGCCAACTTTGCCAAGCACTGTGAGTTGTTGAGAGTTCCTATTTTGTTCAATTTCCTAGTCTACACGGTCCTTATAATACCTACTTGTAACAAATAAAATTTTGCAAAAACATTTAAGAAAAACTCTGTGAATCTACTTCTAATTTCCCTAGAGAAAAAGATAGTTCCACAAGAAAACTAGAAATAGAGCAAGATTCAATGGAAATAGACAGAAAGGAAAGTAGATTTGTGTTAAGACCTCAAATATTTAAACAAGGTAAAATGATACGAGTAAACACTTCACAATAAAGCTATCCCAAATTCAATATCTTCAAATTGTTCAAACTTCCAAGGCTCAAATAAGCAATTTCTTCCAAGACAATCCTACTATGCTACCAAAAAATTGCTGCGTAAACTCTCACGTACGAGACTCCATTTTGGCTAGATAATGGACGTCAACAATTGCATTCAACAGAACCTTCAAAAGACTTGACAATTTCTAATTGAAATACCACGGAGATTCACTTTAAAGATAAAAAGAAGCTATTCTGGTCCCATCAAAATACCAAAGATTTTCTGAACCCTCTTGACTATTGAATCGTTCAATGGCATGACTACAAGCAGAAGCTCTCTTACAACAATCTTAATAGCAATTCCTATTCTTTGCACAATAATAAAATTTACTACTAAAATGCTCTTAAGGCTTTTAAACACAAGCTCTTCTATGGCAAAATTTTAACAGAAATTTTCTATCGGACAATAAGAACAATAAGAGCAATCTAAAAATCCCAAAATTACTCGCCAAGGATGATACTATCTAAACCACTAGCTAGACAATTTAAACAAAATAAAAATAAAACATAAATCACAGGACTATGACAAAGAGGCTGAAATCTTTTCTTTAGCAAGCCATCTTACAAGAAATCATTCACAATTTCTTCTTTACAATGCTCTTCTCCCAAGACTCAAAGTGTGTCTCCAAGTAAGAGCCCAAGTGTGTGATACCAACTCTTTCAAAGTGTGTTGTATTGTCCCCCCGCCCCCTTGTCCTCCCCTTTTTTTTCTTTTTTTCTTCTTACCCCTGAAGCCTTTTTATAGGTTTAAAGGTAGTTACATACTTTAAAATATCTTAGCTAACTTCTCTCCCAAGTAAGGAAGTTACAACTTACCCAACTAGTTAGGAGATATTTCTCACCAATTTAGTTGGGAAGTTATGTAGTTAGGAAGTAATACATAAAGTTAGGAGGAATTTATGCTAATATTGATATTTGTAAATATTACAAATATTTTATGGATAATAACTTATACAATAATGTTTGAAAAATAAATTCAAGGCCTCAAGATTATGAGAGCTTCATTCATTTGGAATAATTAAATTAATGGTAAGTCTTCAACCAGGCACTTGGAATAATTAAATTAATGGTAAGTCTTCAGCAACGAATAAAATTGTAACTCCAGCATCAGTTAAAATATCTCCTGCTTTGCTGATTCGGTTGTACACCTATCTTAGTGTACCTTCATATCTCTGTTGCCGCATTCAGTGGGTTGGTATGGCGATAACGAATGCGTCAGCGTTAGGCACTGTTGCTGTTTTGGTGTTCAGTTGCTGAAGAGCGGAGGAGGAAGATTTTCCTTGGAAAAATGGTGTGCTGAACATGCGGTTCTAGAAGAATAGGCCAGGATTCCTTTGGTTCTAGTAGCTAATGACAAACACGATTTAGGGTTTCAGCTACCTGAAATTTTTACCCCAAATTCACCTAGGGCTTCCGTGGATCTGCACCCTGAAGGAATGCAGAGCATCAACTAAAGACGAGGAAGGGTATGGTAAGTTGAGAAATGGCCATGCAATTGCCAAAAAATCCTCTGTGTAGCGCACACCTTGCGGGCCTTGCAGAGAACGTCTGGGAAGGCATTGAAGGCGGGCAAATCCGGGGAAAGCTGAAGCACTGCATATCGATGGAAAAAATTTGAAACTGAAGGTGTCACTGCTCAAATCCAAGAACTGCCACCGCGAAGCTCTGATGAGCGGCAACGACCATAAGAGCTCCTCCTCCGCCGTTAGAAAATCTCCTCTGGATCTGCTGTTGGATGGTTCACCCACTGATCCACTGCCACGCGGGTGTCTGAGACAGTGTTGCAAAATAAAACGTATACTCCACAAAGGATAAAGGTTAACGCACTCAAAAATCAGGCAGCAAGAGCCAAGAAATAAACCAACAGCTTCAGCCGAACTTAGGAGAAAACAAACATGCAGTAATGGAAGAAGCAAAGTCACTGCAGCCAGGATAATCAACGCATAGCACGAAGATTGGAGAGCATTTTTATCTGGTAAGATAACCAGTCACATTTCTGAGATTTTCTTCCATGTAATCTGCCTTGCCCACATATCCTTGTTCAAATCTTCCTCTTCAAAATACAGCATAAAGCTTCCGGCTAATGCAGCAATTTTAGAAGAATGAGGACGATCAGTCTTGGGTTGCAACTTGAATGTTGATCTTTGTAAACGTTTTCTTTGCCACAGCAACAGCAACAGAGGGTAATGAGCAGCATAAATCCATAAAAGATGAACCAGAGAGCACCAATTGCAAATAGAGCAACCCTGTAATGATGATTGGTGAGGTTCCATTCGCCGGTGTAGGTATCAAATCGGTTCAGAGGATCAGGCCTTCTGGTCCTATCAGCTGCCAGGAAAAAATCGAGCAAAGTCTTTTGGCATCCATGAACGGATCCTCTGAAACTGGATAATTTTGGGTGGAAATCTTATAAACCAACATTTATACCCGAAATTCTGTGTAGATTTTTTTATAATTCTACTATATATAGGAATGGTACTTCTATATATTTTTTCTTAAATAACAAAAATGCTATCATTAACTTATTCTTTTCCTCTCAAACTAAAATTTTAGCCATTTCTCCAAAAATTCTTAAACAATTTAATCTTACCAACTTGCTCCATGAAAATATGCCAACAATAACTAATCTAGATAACTAGCACCGTCCTCGGTAACGATGCCAATGATGAGCAGTGAGGTACCCCTATGCTCAACCACATGAATATGAGCCTGTACGCTTGATCTAGTCAAACTCCATGGATGGACTAGTTGTGGCACCTAGACAATTATACGTTGATCGTAGTTCATTGTCTTCTTACCTAGACTAGTATTTGCTTTATCACATATGGTGTAGTCTAGAGTGAGGTGTATGATGTGATTCTAAACTAGGCTACTCCTAGAGACAATGGGAAATAATCTTGATTAAGCTAATAGGAAACATAAAGTAAAATCAAAGCTAGCCTAAGTGCAATGAGCATCCATCCTTAATCATTTGTACGCATCTTAGGTCTCATGTACTATTTTTGGAATTTCGAAGCACACATTACATGAGAAATACTAGATATGCTACTGGATTACCAAGTAGTTACACTTAAATGTTCATGATTAAGTCGTACTCATTCTGCGTTAGCAACAGGAAGTGTAATTGATGATAAAGGAAATATTAACTAGATAGACAACAATAAATAATCAACAATTAAAGTAAATAAAAGTTAAGTAAATAAGAATGAAAGTGAGAGTAATTAATTGCAAAGTAGACTATGGTCTAATCTAACCTAACACAAGTAACCATTTCCACTTCCCGGATACATCCTAAACTTCATGCAAACACTGTTGGGCTATCAAATGCTAATCATTTCTAAGATACCAAGTGTCACACGTATGCTCGAAGGGGTCGTGCTTGCGTAATTTAACGATTTTCTTAATTAATCAAAATGAATTGTTGTGGTAATAACATAAATGTAAAGTGCATAAAACAAAATAAATTTATAAGAAAATAAAATAAAAGAAATGTGTAAGAAGACAAATCTCAAGTGCTACAAGGATGAATTTAAGAGCTCGTCTTTATTGCCAACATAATGATATGCTTAGGTACATCAATGCTTGAATAAAGATTCGTCCACACTTAGACCTCCTGTTGCGAGCAGTTGGAAAATATTCTACCTTTCTCTCAATTATGTGCCTAGGTGTTGTATTTATAGACTTGGGAGTAACTGCTCTAATAATTAGAGTAACCACTAGAGTAACCACTCTAATAATTAGAATAACTACTAGAGTAACTGCTAGAGTAACTACTCTGATAGTTAGAATAACTGCTAGAGTAACCACTAGAGTAACTGCTTTGATAATAACCACTCTAATAATTAGAGTAATCACTTCATCAATAAGCATCTGTTTCCACTTGCTATACACATCCTAAACACATTTAGTGCTATTGGGTTACCAAATGTTAAGCATTACTAGAATTACCAAGTGTCAAGCATATGCTTGAAGTGGTTGTACTTATGTGCTTAATTAGTCACTAATTAATCTAGCTTAGTTTAGCTTAGTTTAACATAATTAACTGTTTAATTACTTAAAGAATTAAAGAAAATCACATAAAATATTAAATGCATAAATAATTAATTAATTAATTTCCAAGTACTGCAAGGTTTATCAAAAGGCTCGTTGATGAGTGGCGAGGTACCCCTACACTCAACCATATGAAACAAGCGTAGCACACACGATCTGGTCGAACTCCGCAAACTAAATGCCTAAACGCCCCATGGAACACTTGGGGTTAATTATTCATTGTCTTCCCAAACTTACTTGTTGTTGTCACGGTGTATGGTTAAGTAAGTCCAAGGTATATGATTTTTTTTGGTCTTTTCAGGTTTATCTCCTATGCTAAAGGGTGAAGGATTGAGAAAACTAACTAACTCTAACTAAGGGCCTAAGTCTATATTAACTAGCGTTAGCATCCATTCCCACTTACTGTACACACCCTAAACTGTTCAACTGTGGCTACCAAACGCTAATCGTTACTGGGATCACCACACGTAACGCACGTGCTCGAAGTGGTCATACTGAGGCACTTAACTAGCCTAAGTGTGACGAGCAGCCGATTCCTTGAATAGCCATACACATCCGTAGATGCTCGTAATCAAGTCGTACTCGTCCCACGTTCTAGGAGGTAAGGGTGAGAGAATCTAATGGCGATGAGTAGCCGATTCCTTGGTTAGCCGTACACATTCGTCAATGCTCGTAACCAAGTCGTACTCATGCCGCGCTACTAGGAAAGCAATAAATAACATTAAATAAACCTATCCATGTACTACAAGGTTTATCCACAAAGCTCATCTTTATTGTTGTACACAACTTGCATTTAGGTACAAAGCTACTCGAATAAAGAACCGTTCACTTGGGGGACTCCTACTGCGGGCACATGGAAAATATTCTATCTCTGGGATGATCAATCCGCCAGAGCTTCGCTACTTTAGCCTATGATTTCCAAATGAGGGGAGTGCCACCTCTTATTTATAGATTTGATGGTGGACCGCGATATCGTGTACGCAATATCGCAGGGGACGACGCGATATCGCGGCTTGTGCATATCGCGTCTCATCATACAATAATATCAGGTAGGTATGGAATTATTGAGGAGAATGGAACTAATGGGATGACATGTGAATGGATCATTATTACAAGACTTGACAAAATTGGTGTTCATGACAACAAGGATGAACACCTTATTACATTGACATCAGGCCACAGTTGGTAGCTAAGAGAAAAGAGGAGAGAGAAGAGAAGAGAAGAAGAGAGAAGAGTCTTACTGCTACCAATGCCTAGATTGTGCCTTATGTTGTCCATCTTTAAGCACATCATCAATCCTACTCCTTGCATAGCTGCTTCAGCACGGCTCCATTCCAAGTGCTTCCTCCAGATCCAATTCGTTGTTGCATGATTGCCATCTGCACATACAACACAGTCTTATATTATCAAGGGTAAATGAATTTCAATGTGATTATACCTTGCTTCGGTGTAAGTCCATTGGCTGAGTTGTGGTATGGCTGATATGGATCTGGGAATATATAAGTGATGACTACCGAAGGTGTAGGGGTTAGGAAGAAAAAAAAATTCGGGGCTTAGGAGAAAAAGCTAAAAATCAGGCCCCGTACCCCCATGACTAATCGCAAACCTCCGGTAGCAAAAGAATGGAGAAGGAAAAGGAGTAAGGAAGAGAGATAAAAATGGACAACGAGGACAACGAGAAAAGAGATGTCAAGATGAAAATGAACAAAATAAAATTAATTGCAAAATGTTTAAGGAAAAGAATTTAACTAATGCACCAAATAGGAATGTTAGTGGGTCCTCCTCAAAGCAGGCTCATGCCCTTAGTGCCCTGACAATCCCACATTCAAAGAGTCCGTAGGCTCTGGGAATGTCCTTTGGAACAAGAGTTAAAGTCTTAACCAGAAGAATTTACCAAAAAGAAAACAACATATCTACCAAAATATACACTAATGATACAACCGGCAATGAGGGGAATAGTGGAGAGAAGGGTGGAGAGAAGAGGATGGAATGGAAGCCTAAGGACAAGGTGGTGTACAACCCCGTGTGTACTGCATGATTAATGTGACTTGGCAAATCTCATTCCAACTCTAGCCTCAAACCAACCATAGNAACATCCAAGCACCCAAGTGAATGGCCAACACAAATGCATCAAGTTCCCTTGAAGTCACACCCTTTTCAAACCTTGAGTCCGTCCTTAGTTTGAGAAGTACGCAGTCACCGGTTCGTTAGAGTTCTTATTAGAAGGAAAATCGTACACGTCCAAGCCAAGAGAAACCATAGACTTTGATGGATGGATGGATGAAGTGGACTCATTGCCTACCATATCAAAAGAACATACCTTAGTGTCAACATTGTAACTTAAAGGTACAAACCAAACATTAGCAATCAATGAAAAAAAGTTCATCCCATCGGCCTGAACACTTATTGGGTGGCGAACTTACATGGTGGATGGTGCACACACATACACACACAAAATAGAAAAATACAATGATGTTGTAATCGGCCTGAAAAAAAGGTTAAAGAAATTTGTAAAACAAAAACATGTAAAACAAAAATGTGGAAAAAAAATGTGTAAAACAAAAATCGAAAAAGAACTGAGGGCCCCATATGATTAGCATAGGTGGCCATCTCCCCCGTGACTGAGTTGTAAGGGAGAGATCCGAAATAATGATCATCTATTTGAATTTCTTGGAAGTGCCCAACTTCTCCCAATTGATGATCGTAGATTCAGGGGTGGAAGTTGGTGACGCTCATGTTCCAATGTATATATGCTTTCATTGTTAGCATGAGTTTCCTCAGTTCGTTCCATGCATATTTTTCTGCTCTTACGGGTAGCTATCAACCACGGGGTGTCTACTATAGGTTGTGTGGTTTCTACATACAGGCATCCTTGTGTTTCTCTCTCTCATAGGCACACCTCTCACATGGAGACATATCCTCCATGTCATCACCCGATGAATCACTGTATGTGATGCATGGAATCTTCTTCTTCTCGATCTTTCCACATATGTTTACCTTATAGATTTTGAAGGAAAGATCGCGGATTCCTAGGTACGCGTCTACAGTACTTAGCCACGGCCTTCCCATTATAATGGGTAAGCCCCCTTCGTTGTTAACCTCAATCACCAGGAAATCGGCTAGGTATGACCACCCACACACAGTGGTGATAATGTCCTCCACCAATCCTAAGGGAATGATGATGGACTGGTCAGCCAGCTCCAGTTGTATGTTACTCTTCTTAAGTTTGGGCAGGTTCCAGGCTTGATACATCTTTTGTGAAATTAGGTTGACTCTGGAACCTGAGTCAAGAAGAGCTCGATGTGGTGTATTTTTGACGATTTGTAAATGAATTAAGGGGTTCCCAGGGTCAGATAGTTTCCTAGGAAGGTGGCCCACCTTTATTCAGTCAGTTATTATATGTGTCAACATAACCGTTTGCATACTTAGTTGTTGGACTGAAGGGTTCTCTGAAGCATTAGTGGTTAGAGGCCTATACATGTGCCCAACCGCTTATTGTTATGAGAGTTTGTTTGGGCTTTTGGTTCTGAAGTAAGGTCTTCTCTTTTTACAGTTGTCAGAACTAGCAGTAGGTTGGATATTTACAGCTCTTGCAGCGTGACGTTGCTGCGGTTGAGGAGGAAGTTCCCCTTGCATTATTGGAACAGGTTGTATGGGAACTATAGGTGGAAGAGGTGCAGGTGGAGTTAGAGGATGGGCTGAATGTGAGATATCTCCTGAAGGAGAAGGAGTCCTCCTAAAGTACTCCCAAACTTGGTAGTGACGTTGGGGAGTAGTGTGACCCATAGAGTCACCTGGAGAAACTAGTTGTTGCACATAATAATCATAAGGATCAGGCTACTGGTAAGGGTACTGATGTGTTGGCGGTGGCATCCCCCATGACTGTGGGTATTGCCACTGTTGATGTTGTTCAATAGGCTATGGAGGCATTCCACTTGGGTAATATGTTAAGGGTTGGTGGAACTACCTTGGGTTACCTTGTGGATAAGGTAACCTTCGGGGTGTTTGCCATTGGTTAAGTCTTAGATTTAACGCATACACCCCAGACTCCTACAGATGTGAGATAATTGGGCAACATCCCTTAGGATGGTTATAGTAGCAGACCTCACATCCACTATCATCATCTATATCAGAATTCATAGCCTCATTGGAGATAGGAATTTTCCCCTTACCCTTGTTATGTGCAGGGATTAAGTTTCTCCACTTGGTTTTGCCTTTGTCACTACTTTGTTCTACCTTAGACTCTTCTATGATTTTTAAGACTGTTTCTATTCTTGAGTCTAAATAATCCCACATTTGGTCTACCTTACTTGATACCTCGGTTGTTAACTTTTGGATTGGCATGGTTTTTCGATTCACCAACTCTTCGAGTGGTGACTCATCCTCCTCATCACAAAATTTCACTCCCTTCTTGTGAAGGGAGGGATCGCAGTTGTATTCTTCTGCACTTTCCCTCTTACATAGCTCACCCTCTTCTTGCGCTACTTGTTCCAAAAAACTTTCAACTTCATGGGCTCTAGCAATGTATAGTAGCGGGCCATGGCAGCATCCAAGGGTTCATAAGCATCTTGTTTCTAGCCTTGGATCTACTTATGCAAATTGGACACTCTGGAGTACGTCTAATATTTGTTGTTGAACAGTTTGAGCATCGTACTCCACCTCCTGATGGTTTCCGGTTCTAAGGACCGGTACCAACTCTCTGCTTCTTTGGTGAGTGTCCTTGGGAACAACTTAAGCTTCTGCCACTCATTATCTATATTCTGCAAGGCACAGGCATCGTGGAATTCCTGTAAATGATGTTGAGGATCAGCGTTGTATCCCCCTTCAAAACGTGGGATATTATTTATGTCCAAATGCTTGATCCGACTATCTTTTAAGTGCCTTGTGGGGATCCTAACTGCCTCTGTGATGTCTAGCATGCTTTAGGTTGTGAGTAGGGGTTCTTCATGATCCTCCCTGTCATGACGTCTATGATGTCTTCGTGGTGGTTCCCTACTCTCCCTACGTCCTTGCCCTTGTCCTAACTCCCAACCTTCCCATCAAGGTCTTTCATCCTTTTTACTTTTATCCTCACCTTTATGTTCATGGTGGTTGCGCCCAGATGTGGAAGGAGAGTGTGAATGATGAGATGAAGGGGAAGAGGAAGGGGATCCATCACCATGACAATGTTTCTCACCTTCTCTTCGGCTGCTTCGGCCCCAATTGTTGTAACAATCTAAGTGTCCATCCTTAGTGTGAGTGGTCGTTCCTGCCGTGAACAGTTGGTGTTCACGGGAGTCAGAGCCCACAGCATGTACAGTTGATCGAAGGCTCTGATGCCCAACCTCTTCACCATTGTGAGGAGGAGGAACATCATTTCCTAAGAAACCCGTTATGAGGGGTTCCTCGTCTCCTATTTCACTAAGGACATGGGGGACCTTGCCCTTCAACAATGAGTGTTGGCTCTCCTGCCTTTCGTCCCTCATACATTGGGCATCTGTGGGATGATAATCCCTTATGTCAAAGTCATCCATAATGTATTCTGAAAATAGTTCTTGCATGCCAATTTGTGCCAAGGCACGGAAGAGCATGTTAGGGACTGATCGATCTGGGGGTAATATGATGTTACCTTGCAAATCTCTCCACCGCAGTTGTTCGTCTTAATGGAGAACAAAAGTAAAATTAGGAATATACTCATCGGGATGAGTATATGTCATCTTATACTACTTAGGACTTGGTTGATTTAGGTTATGTATATGTTGCTGACTGTCTTCTGTGTTATTCCTAGGTGAGTTAACCTTATGAGAAGAAGCCATTGTTGTTGGTGTGCTACTCACCATTATATATGTTCTTATTTAACTAATTAACCCAAAGGTTCGTTAAGGATCACAACGATGTGAAAGATTTCCTAATGTTCTAATTGATGTAAAAACACTTAGTCCCCAGCAACGGAGCCAATGATGAGTGGCGAGGTACCCCTACACTCAACCATACGAAACGAGCGTAGCACGCGCGATCCGGTCGAACTCTGCAGACTAAATGCCTAAATGCCCCATGGAACACTTGGGGTTAATTATTCGTTGTCTTCCCAGACTTACTTGTTGTTGTCATGGTGTATGGTTAAGTAAGTCCGAGGTATATGATTTTTTTTGGTCTTTTCAGGTTTATCTCCTATGCTAAAGAGTGAAGGGTTGAGAAAACTAACTAACTCTAACTAAGGGCCTAAGTCTATATTAACTAGCGTCAGCATCCATTCCCACTTATTGTACACACCTTGAACTGTGCAACTGTGGCTACCAAACGCTAATCGTTACTAGGATCACCACACGTAACGCACGTGCTCGAAGTGGTCGTACTGAGGCACTTAACTAGCCTAAGTGTCACGAGCAGCCGATTCCTTGACTAGCCGTACACATCCGTAGATGCTTGTAATCAAGTCGTACTCGTCCAAGCGTGAGAGAATCTAATTGCGATGAGTAGCTGATTCCTTGGTTAGCCGTACACATTCGTCAATGCTCGTAACCAAGTCGTACTCATGCCGCGCTACTAGGAAAGCAATAAATAACATTAAATAAACCTATCCATGTACTGCAAGGTTTATCCACAAAGCTCGTCTTTATTACCGTACACAACTTGCGTTCAGGTACAAAGCTGCTCAAATAAAGAACCGTTCACTTGGGGGACTCCTACTGCGGGCACATGGAAAATATTCTATCTCTGGGGGTGATCAATTCACCAGAGCTTCACTACTTTAGCCTATGATTTCCAAATGAGTGGAGTGCCGCCTCTTATTTATAGATTTGGTGGCGGACCGCAATATCACGTATGTGATATCGTAGGGGACGATGCGATATCACGGCTTGTGCATATCGCGTCTCATAACTCGTCTTTATTGTCATTCACAGTGCTATGCCTAGGTACATTAGTGCTTGAATAAATATCCATACACTTTCTAACTCCTACTACGAGCACTCAGAAAAATATTCTAATTCTCAAATGATAAAATTGTAAGAGGTCCGCTACAACTATGACAAGACATGCTATAAACATGGTGGGTGAGCATGTATTTATAAACTTTATTATGGAGTTACATCGATGAGGCCTCATAAACATAGCAAATACTATGTTAATGAGACAACACCCTATCGATGTGGCTGCTTCAACCAGGGGCCCATCGATGGGTGCCTATTGACAAGGTCACATCAATAGGGGCCTATCGATGTGTCACTATGATGCTTCATCATACCTCCATGACTAAATGAAAACTTGTTCTTGAGTTTCTTTACAAAATTAGGAAGGTATGGGATTATTGACTGACACTAGACACAACAAACTGACATAACAAAACTAAGTGCCCAAGTGTACAGATCGACATCATTACAAAATTTGTGATGTTTATGATACAAAATTGAACACCATGACATGACTACTCAAACTAGACAACACATACTTTGATGGCATGAAAATAGTCAAGAAGATTAAGTAGTCCAGAGAGGTAAAGGTTCTAAAGATTCTAAAGGACCTTCACCACTTCAGGCACACACAATGGCTAAGGAGGTTGTGGCTATCTTGATGCATCTGCTACCTCTGATAGAAGGTAAAAGACATGTAGTAATTTCTTCATCTTATCCTCCTTATTCTAGGGATCATTCACAATCCATGTGACATCATCAATGTGGGCTAGAATGGGAATATCCCATAAATAGGGCATTAATGGGAATAGCTCCTTGACATTGATGAATCAAGTAGTGAATTGTTTACATTTGACATCGAATGCCTTGACTGCATTTTGCAACTCCTAGTAATCATTCATTCTTTTAGCTAGGCTCTCGGTAGTAGATCTCTAATCAGTGTATTTTCCCTTGAGAACATCAAGTTTAGCGTTTTCCATCGCAAGCTTTTACTTAGTGTCCTTATGGTGCTTGAACTCAACATTGTACAGAAAGTATGAGCTAGCCACCTACTTTTCTAGTTTTGGCCATGGCTGCCCAATAGTTAACATAGCTAGGTTTGTGTATAAAAGGTTGGCAAGCTCCATATATTTGATTATCTTCTCTATCTACAACTCCTTCAAGAAAATTTCTACTTTATTATATTGATCAATCCCAACAATGATAGACTACCATAATTTGTGTCCTTATTGGAGTTGCTAGAGGGTCTCATTTACCTTTGCCTTCGTCACTTGAATGTGTTTCTAATTTATTTCCTTTTGTAGGCTGACTTAGTCCCTGAAATGAATTTTTTACTCTGTAAAATTTGAAAGCCTCTAATTTCCAAGCTACTACTTCTATTGCAGTCTTTGCACGAAGGGAATGGACCTTCTCCCTAGAGAGGTTTCTATTCTCAGCTACCAATCTCCTTAACTCTATATTTGCTTTGGCTAGTTACTCCTGCTATTGATGGATAAAATCAATCAATCATTATTTATGTGCATTAACATTTCACAAGCAATGATTTTCTACAATCAACTCCACATTCTCCTAATGGGTCAAATCCATGGCCTTCTAAATTTTATGCTAGGTGGCCTCTACCAAGGATCAGTAGAACATTATTATCTCCATTACATCCTCAACCCCTTTCAACCTAGTGGGAGGTTGTTCAAGAGCTTCATCTCTTGTTAATGCTAGGTTGAAAAATGTAGGGTCAACAATTTGGACTCTTAGTTCAACAACTTCTACAGTCAAGCATTCATTCATATTTTTAGTCGTTTTGAGTTGCCCTTCCAAAATAAGATTCTTGCCTCTTGCTTCTAGTAGCTTTGACTAGGTTGTATTTATACTATCTAGAAGGTTAAAGATATCCAAAAGTAGTTGCCCAATTCCTACTATTTGGTCCAACAGTTATTCATGTTGTGCTACACTTAGTCTACTGTTTATGATTCCTGAAAATGTCTACACATATTTAATTGAAATGACATCTGGTATAGATGCCATAGGTGCATTAAGTGTCTTAGTAATTCTATTAGCAATCATCTCTGCTATTTCTTCTTGCCTTTGGTGCTGCATCATTAGTACTATTTCTCCCACGCCCTTCTCCAAGTGCACTAAAAAGGTTGTAGCTTTCCCAAAAATATTTGAGAGTTGTTGCTATTCTAAAAGAGATACCATTACCTTTCTAGTGCTAGGATTTGACCTTGTGAATAATTACATTCATTGGGTAGAGAAAATGGATCCACCACCTCCCACCAGGTTGATTGTTTGAGCCACCTCATTCAAGTGACTCAACATAAGCCGATAGATAGATGGGTCTCCACCACTCATGCCTACCCATTACTCTTGCTTTCTCAAGAGGCATTATTGAAACTTATGCAAATACTAGAATGTTGTAGTGACATTCAACACTATTTTTTGAGTGGTAGGTGGAGGTGGTAACTACTGCTCCTCTTCTTGGATTGTTGTTGCAGGATTTTTGTCCTTCATCATCTCTGCCTAACTAGCTTTCAATATGCATTAGACAACATCATTGGTATTGCAAGCTATTTCTCCCCTTCGACATAGTTTTCTAATGAGGCATGGAAGGGGAGTGCCTTCCTTCCATGTTCATTCTCCTTGAATTACTTCTCTATCTCCAAATATATTAGCTATGGAAGGTTGACTAGGAATCTTTCACTAAGAGTAGCACACGCACAGGTAAAAAAGATAGTGATCTTGTTGGGCCTAACCATGGGATTTAGGTGAAAGGCCACAATCTTGTAATGGATTCTTTCTATTAGTGTGAGCATGTCATACTTCTTACAATCGACACCATAGCACCATTGAACCCATTCCTTCTTAATGGTGGAATCTACTTACATTAGAATCTCAGTAAGATTCCTCCCAGTTTTAGGCAACCCAAGTGCCTTTGTAGTGACCTACATTGAGTAGAACACTAAAATGTCCTTGATCCTAACCATTGAATTGGCCTACCTATTAATCCAAAATAGGAACATCTCTCCCATGTACCACTTCCAACTGGAGGTGATAATTGGCCACATGGGAGAGATCTTCAGTTGGTCCTATACCTCTTTAGGTGCTTACTCGAAGAAAGAGTTGAAGTTCAAATCTTAGAGTAGTATTTTCTAAACCTCCCTTGATCTAATTTGATTTAGGAAAGCTTCTTTCAAGGCCACCTCAAGGTTCGCATGTTGAGTTAGTGCCTCATTCTAGTGGGAATGTTCTATTGCTACCACCTGTTCTAGAATATGACAAATAGACTCCACTTCGACCTCCTCCCTAAGAGGTCCCGTAGCATGGGTTGTGATTAGTTCTTCCTAAGCCTATTCTTGGCCCTTTCTCATTATTGGCCATTTTCCCTTGGTTAATATGGTCCTCCTTCCTATGTGTGTTTGCCTTTTGGTGCCATCTACAATCATAACACATCTATGGATTAGTAGATATAATGTATAACTTAGAATATTTGGATACCTTATCTCATTAATTAGTTACATTTGGCTTTTGTTGGACTATGGTAGATTGATTATTTTATTATTATTTTATTAATTAGTTAATTTTTATGTAAGTATCACCAAAGCTCATTGGAAAAGTTTAACTCTTGTAATTTGGTGTTTTAATATTGATTCCTTAGTTAAACCTTTGTGGGAGTTAGAAAAATGTTGAAAAAATTTCTATCAAAAATGGCACATTTGTGGTCCCCATGACTAAGAGCTTACCTTTGGAAGCTACAAGGTCAAATAATGGTGTGATTTAGAGAAAGGATTAGAGAGTTATGGGCTCTTGAAGGTTTTAAGCTCTAAAAACTGCAAAAACTCCTTGGGCATTTAAGAGAAAACATGAAAATTTAAAAGCTGGTCACACATATATATAGGATTTTTGTGCTGCATCAATGGGGCTATGTATACACATGGGCTTCGTAGACAGGGCCCTGTTTATGGGGTCCATAAAATTTTTTTTTAATTGGAATATTTTAAAAAATACAAGGAATTTTTGAATGACTTTAGGGTCTATGGAATCCCATAAAAGTTAAGAATATGATGAAATCATTGAAGAGGATCTTTGAAAGCTCAAAAATTTAAAACTTTAATAGAGAATGTGTGAATTCATGAACCACTAATCACCTATGAAGATCTTCGAAGGATTTGTGTTTAAATGACCTGAGAAGATCCATCCTTAGTCTAGACCAAAACCAATCACTTTCAGTGACTTCACATCACCACTCCAAGACCAATCCACCCCCTTGAGATACAAGAGTGCTTCTACAGAACAACCACCATTCCTTAAAGGGAAGAAAAGAGAAGTAAAAAGTGAGAGAGGGCCTTAGTTAAAGGGGACCTTCAGGCATGGGTAACATGTCTTTCTAGTCCCATAACAAGTGCTTATAGCCCGTTTATTTGTCTAAGTGGTGTGCTTTGAATTNACCAGCAACACGCTGTACGCCTGGTTTGCCCAAGAGAAAAACCGCAAGCGCAAACACACCGCACAGTCTACAATGCAAAAATGCACAGCAGCGATGCAGACTGTCTGTTCATAGAAAATGTGCTACTGCACGCGCCGTGCTGACCAATGTGTGTAGCGCGTAGAAGGAGCAGGGAGGAGAGAAAACCCTTAACTTCCTATTTATGATTAACACAGAATAGTAAGAAATTCATGAAAACACTCATGCACCCAAGTAAGTAAAAGAGTACAAAGAGTATTGAGTCCCCTTGAAGTCACACCCTATGCGAACCTTAAAATCCTTCCTAGTTTTGGAAACCACCAAGGTCACAAATTTACTAAAATTTTATTGAATGAAAGGGACCTCATATTTCAAATATAAAATAAAACTATAGATTTTTTTGGGTGGATGGATGGATGTCGTGGAATCACTACCTATTCCATGAAAAAGAAACCATGCCTTAGTCATTGGTACAAAAATTTAAAAATGGAAATCAAACATTATCAAGCAAAAACATTAAGCATAAACCACCATTAGCAATAGCTACAACATCATTGTGTCCTATTAGCATAAAGCACTCTTATTAACAAAAACTAGAAAATCACACTAAAATAAAGTGAAATATGTAAGAAAGTATAAAATATTTAAGAAAAATTTAAATGTACTAACAATGGTGTAAAATAGGAATAAGTTTTGAAAATAAAAAATGTGTAAAATAAATAATCTGCAAAAAAAATGTATGAAACAAAAAACATAGAAAAATGAAAGAGTCATGTATATGATTACTATGGATGGCAATCTCCCTCATGACTAAGTTGGAAGAAGAAGATCCAAAACATTGAGTGTGGTTGCCCATCTATTAAGGTATTTATTGTACTATCTCACTTGGGCTTGTGGAAAGGCCTTACCTATTGGATGTTGACCAACTATATTTTATCTAGGTTCTCAAGTTTGTTGATCAACATGGCCTCATAAGAAAAGGTTTCATAAATTATATAAGGCCCTTCCCACAATGTCTAGAACTTAGTTCATTGAGGTACGTGTGTGGGGTTCTAGTAGAGGATCTTATCTCTAGGTTAAAGTTTGATCCTTCTGATTCTTAGGTCATATCATTATTTGTTGAATGCCTTGTGCACTTCATTCAAGGATAGGGTCACTAATCAATTTTCATCTATCACATTTAGGTTGATTAATTATTCTTTTTTTGCAAGACATAGGTCAAGGTCTAGGTCATAGGCTATTGAGAGTGTATTAAGTTTGGATTGAATTGGAAACATTAGAAGTTTTTTGTACACCAACTCATAGGGAGAGTAGCCTATAGGAAATTTCCATATTGAGTGGTATGCCTAGAGGATATTATTTAATTTTGTGCTCTAATATCTCCTATATTTGCTAATAGTTCTTGCTAGTATCTTTGTGATCTTCCTATTGGTAACTTCTACTTGATTGTTGGCTTAGGGATGGTAGGGTGTTGTTAATTTATGTTCAATACCAAAATGTTGCATAAGCTTGTGAAAAGTAGAACCTATAAAATGGGTTTTTTTGTCAAAAATTAGTGCACATGGCACCCCAAACCTGTTTACAACATTTTTTTGTACAAACAACGTAGCAGTGGATGATGTACAATTAATGATGGATGCTGCTTCTGCCCATTTTGTGTAGTAATCAATGATAATGATTATATATGCCTTTCCATTTGACATGGGTGTGATGAAATCCATGAAGTCGATGCCCCATATGTTGAAGGGTTCTAGTGGTTAAATCAACTATTGAGGTCCTTCCATTCATGCAGTCATTTGACCATCTCGTTGATAGCATTCACAAGAGCAAACATATTCATGATCGTCCTTGAAGATGGTGGGCTAATAGTACCCTACCATTAGGATCTTAATGGTCATGTGTCTCCTAGCATGGTGGCCCCCATAAGGACCCTCATGAGCACCTTGGAGAACACGTAGTTAATTAGCATTAGGTACATACCAATGAACTAGGCCATCAACGCACACCTTGTAAAGATGTCCATTGATTTCCATG